>OMLF01004432.1:1645-20219 GCA_900302615.1 Holocentrus rufus | reverse complement strand
AAACAATATAATCGTATGTTATATGGACTTCCGGTTCTTACTCTACAAAATAAAAGTGCGTCTGCTAGCGGCCAATTAGACGGCCTGCAGCTCTTGAAATCTGAGAACAGCTGACATTATTTCATTACTGTCTCAACCGGCATAAATTTATAAAATATAGATAATTATCTCTGCCAGGAGAACATGCTGGTTGGTTGGGCGTGTCTTTCTGTCAATCAGCCTTTTTGTACACAGTTGTAGCTGTATGATGAGAAACCTCTTATGGTTGTAGCATAGACAGTCTATGCGTTGTAGTGATTCAAAACTTTGAAAAATTTTTGTTCTCGCTACCTCGGTTCTCTCACTCCATTCACTGTCTACCTCACCCGGCTAATTTGCCTAATGTTCTCGGGTCTTTGGTCATGGGACAAAATCAAAGTGATAATGACAACCGGCCTCACCCTTTCTGCAAAGGGTTGTGGCACAAAGCAGTAACAACTATCTACTATATAGACATTGTGTCCCCACACGTTGCTGGATCTGCCATTCACGGTAAAAACTATATGTGCAAAGTTGTTATAATTCCTTTTTAAGGTTTGATTAATTTGCTATTATGGCTACTCTAAGCACCAAGAAAAAGGGCAGTTTCTCGTGTTTTATTTTGAAAAGCAAACACCGCAGCCAGAAATGGAAGTTGTGCAACTTTGTGCTGACTTGACACGGATGCTGTTTTAGCTAATGCTAACAAGTTAGCCAGGAAACAATAACATTACAGAAGTTTCTGTAGGAACCAGTACATCGACTGTCCATAACATGAAGTTGAAGCAAAGGCTGTTATTAACTTCAGTCACAACACATAAGTTTTCTGTGTTGAGAAGTTTGTTGAACTAACATGCTGTGAAACTGGCGAACGAATGTGACCAAGCGCTCACTGACAGCCTGTCTCTTGTTAAAAGCGCATCAATAACATAAGGATAAACGTGCAAAAAGTAGCATGGTTAGGATGAGGGGAGGAAAGCGGAAGACTGGCGCATGCTGCTGACTGCACCCTGCATGTACACCGGACAGATCTTGCAGAAAGTACCATCTTTTACTTGACAGCGACAAAACAAAAAGTAGCAGCTGCAGAAACAAAGTTTAAAAAGATAGCAAAGACCAAGCAGATGTTCCGCTCAAAATGGTCCTTTCTGCACTGCTCTCTTGGAAATGACTGAGGAGAAGAGAGCCCGATGATTGAATGATAGACAATTAAGGCAATTAAAGGCTCACATCTGGAGTAACATGATTTTGTCTGACTAATAAAATCAAAGCAGGAAATATCCACAAAGGGACTACTTAAAGTTAAAGAAAGATCACAAATTCCAGAAAAGAGAGGTCCTTAAGTAAATACAACATATTTCTGCAAGTGGAAAACCCTTTAGAGGAAGCAATTCAACAGAAAGTCCCCATTCATGCCTTTTAGCACTGAAGTTGTCATTCATATTCCTAAACAAAACATTAAAGTTTTGTTTCACAGTTTCAGATCACTGTCCACCATGTAGTGTAATCTTTTCTACAATCATCTGACTAACTTCCACAACCAGTGCAGTATTGATCAATTCTATAATAAATTTGTAATTAAGCAAGCTGGATCATATTCCCACCATATCAGGGGGATCTGGAATGGACTGGCTGATATGTTGTTTTTAATAGAAGGCCGGTTTCAACCTCATAAATCCGTCAAAACAAACCCGTGCAAAAACTGCAGCCAAGTGTCAACGTCAACATCAGACGAGAAAATCCAACAAACCAGCACGTGTCAACATGCCGTCTGTGTCAGTTGCAGGTATCTGACAGCGACAGTGACCTGGAGGTCATCGTCCCCGTAAAGCCACCACCCAAACGGCGCCGCATCATCGACCCGTCCACTATCGCCTCAGTGCCCATCTACTCCAACAAGGTAAAGTCCAGAGAGGCCAGTCAGTCAGAGGAAGCCGTCTTGGGGAATGGGAAACATTCACTAGCCTCCATTCAGTGGGATTTTATAAAAGAAAATATAAATTCTAGCGCTGTATCACAAAATACTGAATGCTGGAATAGATTGAATAGAACACCACAAATTGATGACATATTAGAGTGTAAGAGTATCCAAGGTTTTATTTTATTTATTTATTTGTTTATTTTTTCTTTAATCAGGTTCATAGAAGTCACAGTGTTGAGTAATGATATTTACATCATCCATTATATATGTTTAAATGGCCCCATTTAAAAATCATACAGTTTCCACACACGGATCATAAAAGGAAAATCACGTTATGTGAACTGTGTTTTTGTCTTCAGGTGAACTCCTGTCTGCAGCTGAAGCTGACGCCTGCTGTGCTCCCTGAGATGCAGAACACAGGTGAGGCCTCGGAGGTAGGGCTGGGTGAGATATTGGTATTATATTGTTATCCACATTGATGTTGATATCCAGTGATTGTTTATCAAAATGCCTCGTGTGTAAATATCATATGAAAGCAACAATGTTGTCACAATATGGAGGTATTCAGTCAAAGATATTGTGATGTTTTACCCACATCGTCCAGCTCTGGTCTGAAGAGTTTCTTTGACATCAGGTCAAGGAGATTAATTTTATCGCTGATATAAAAAGTAATACATCTTCTTGCTGTTGTCTAGGCGACAGTGCAGAAGCCGGTCTGTGGTCGCCATCCCCGCCACCAGCACAAACAAAGACCGCAGTCAGCCACTGCCTCAGCGACTCCGAGGAGGACGAACCTGAAACTGTGGAGAAGAACCAAGCGCTGTGAGTAACTCATTTAGAGGTCAGACTCCTTCTAAAGTATCCTCGCGCCCACAATGAACTCGTAACAATCTGGGATTAAAGCGTATAATAAGCACCTGTGACAGACGAGCTTATCCCATCAAAGCTCAAAGATCAAGAGGAGCCGACAGTGAGCGTCCTGGATGAGCCGTCTGTTAGATTTCAGCATTTCAGCAGCAAACAGGTTGTGAAATCTGTTGTCAAAGTTTCAGTATTTCAGACACACTCACAGCAGTTGGATATCACACATTTTAAATAACAAGGTGCACCCTTATTTCAAGAGATGCAAACAATTAAAAACAGTTCATAGTGATATTCTGCAAATACATGTGAAACCATCGGTGAATACCATGCCCATCCAACCGTGCCGTAAACCTATCATGACCAAAATAAAGATCAAAGATGAAGGTCCCAGTGGCCTGAAACCTTCTCTGTTTACTTACTAAAGGCACCATGTAGTAAAATGTGCAGGTTCTTTTCCACTTCCTGCTGGACTTTTGGAGGCTCCAACACGTCTGCAGAGCACTGTGATTGTCAACTAGCTGGCGTTTGTGTCGATCCGCTCATTCAGTCAGGTCTGGAAAACATCATACATGACAAATTGCCAAACAAAATGCATTTGCAGCATGAAATTAAAGAAAAATTGGAGGGAGGTGGGGGGCAAACATTGCAAATTAGCTTAAGATACAAATGTTTTATTTATGAAATGTTAATTACCTACGTATCTGTCCCTATCAAATAAACATTGAATAAAATATTTGTGTGGCAAATACGTGTTTGGTGGCTGACTGAAAGTTATTAAGTTATTTTTGGCTTCAGATAACAAGCCTGGCGAGTTTGTTCTCTGTCTAGCGTCCACAGAACTTAAATTACAGCATAATATCATCCAACCTAATCCAGCTTCTGTGTGGCACTAGAAAAGTGTCAAGATTCACTCACTCTGGGTGGACTGAAACATCCAGAAGTGATTTAATTTTTTAAGATTGTGTTCACATTAAAACACTGGACTTCTCTCTCTCTCTGTGTTTTAGACAGGACATTCGCTCCCCCTCTCCGCCGCCGCCCGCAGGAAGTCCAGAAGCCAGGCCGTCCAGGCGGGTCAGCCGGAAGATTCAGTGAGTCTGAAGCCTTCGTTCAGTTCTCATGCGGGAGACTGATGTCACCATCTAGTGACGGGCTGCAGAGCTAACATGAGCCCTCATAACGGATCTCTGTGTTTATTCTACCAGACTTGGCATCAGTTAAACAGCTATTATTTTTTTTATTCTAGCATTTTCTAGCATAACAGCTACAGCTCTGAATCCTTAGCTTTAACATCAATTCAGATCAATTCACAATTCACTGGCTCGTGATTCAATTTAAGAACTTTTTATGTTTGGTTTGGAACAATTCATTGTGACTTGAGTTTGTAAACCATGATTTGAGCTGATGATTAAATTCACTACCTTTAGCCAAACCCATCAATATATCCATTAATAAACACATGCAATAATGTAAGACGAAACTTCTATTTCCTGGAAAAAAAACATAAGGCAACAGAATTAAGTCTATTTCTACTTATATTCTTAAAATTTGGCTTTACTTAAAAAAGAAAGATTCCATTTCTTTCTTTCAGCAGATCAGTTCAGTTGAGTTGGCAGAATTTATAATCAATGTAATGAATGAACCCCTAATAACAACATTGTGTGTGTGTGTGTGTGTGTGTGTCAGTGAGATTGACAGAAAGTTGGGTGCAGTGAGCTCCCTCCTCCATTCTCCGCCTCCAGAGGCCTCGGGCAGGAGGCCCAAACGAAACCTTTGCTCCGCCCCGTTGGAGGAGGAGGAGGAGTACAATGACAACATCGATGACGACGATGACATCATCATCGTGACCCCCAACTCCGGGCCTCGGGGCCCACCTGCGCCTACCAGGGTGAAAAGCCCTGTGAGAGTCCGGGAGATCCCCCTCAAAGTCCGCTGTCGAGCAGATCTCCACAAGATCCCCGTGCTGTCTGTACGTACGCAGAGATCCTTCACCTGCCAGGGCTGAAGGATAAGCTTTTTTTTTTTTTACTTGACTGTGTTGTGAGTTACCGGTTTTCAAAAAGGAGTGGTGGAGTGGAGTGGAGTGGTGAGTTGGCAGTGAGGTTGTGCTGTACGGTCATGAATGATGGGCATCAACATTTTAATACGTCCTGGACTGAAAAAACACTGAACCTGCTATAAAATAAGTCGACTGGGTCGACAGTTACAACGCTGCAATGTGCCAATAACAAGGATATGACATACATGGAATATGAGGAAAAAGAAAAGTTGTAAAAACACTGAGATCGATGCATTAATGTTGATTTAAGACATGGCAAATGTTTAAAACAGTTCCCAATGTAAGTTTTGTCTGCACATACTGAATGTTACCTGAGCGTTTCATTTTGCCAGTGTCTCTGTCTACTTCCATAACAATGTGTTTCTTTAATTTTCAGTCGGCACCTTTAAGCAAAGTAGTGGATGCTCTGTCCGTCAAGCTCAAAGTCCCGCCCTCTCGTATCCTGTTGCTGAGGCAAGAAGTGGAGCTTCCCACTCACTTATCGGCCAACGAGCTCGACCTCGGCATCGCTGACATTATAGGTGGGTCACATGACAAAAAGTCAGAAGGGATTCTTTCACTGTAGCATTCACTCGAAGTCTTTTCACCTTTTAAAAACAAGAATACAACTTTATTTCTCTTCATAAACAAACTTGCAAATATAGATTCATCAACAATCTGTCACAACAGAAGTGTACTGTCAAAATTGTTTATGTTACAGAAATTTAGTTAATGTAATCTTAGCTAAAACTGACAACTGGATGTTTGACTTACCTGGAACAAAACACATGCTGCATGTAAACATATAGAGTGTCAGGACTCCAGTGTTTCACATCTTATTGCCTGTGTTCAGTTTTCTTATTAACAAACACCGGCCACAAGGAGCAGGCAGCCTACTTTTCACCATTAGAGGTCAGACTTCACACAGATTTGGGTTTTGGGTTTAGTTAGGCTGTCAAGAAAAAAAAACTCCCATCTGGATTCTTGACCTACTTTTGGGCATTTTTTTCTAGATTATTAATAAACTAAAATTGCAAGGAGACACGGTCACACAATATAAAGTCGATGGAAAGCGACTGAATATTTTCTCCTCTGGAGTGGGTATAGCATGATTACTGTTACCTTTTACTAAAATGGAATAATCTGCTCTTTCCTGTTTAGATTGTGTTGTCATGGCAGCAGACGACAAACAGGGAGCTGAGGAGGACAGCAGCAGTGTTATCACTGTGCGACTGCAGGGCAAAGAGAAGGGCTCCACGCAGGAATATTCCTTAAACAGAGTGCGTATCACCACCACATCCGCTTCATGTTTGACTCAGCTGTGCGACACAAACTCATACCGCCTTGCTTCATCTCTGTGTTGCTCAGGAGGCGCCGCTGGGCTCCATCCTGTCCCAGTACCTGAACAGCATGCCTGCAAGCTCCAGAAAAAAGGTGCAGTTTCGTTTCGACGGTTCCAGGATCACACACAGCCAGACGCCGTCTCAGCTGGACATGGAGGACGGCGACGTGATCGAAGTTTGGACATGAGAGTTCCTCACAAAACAGGAACCAAGAGGGCTAAATCACTGCTGCATTTCAAAATCAGTGCTGACTCTCCATTTAGATATAATCTGATGTGGATCAGTTCATTGAGCCCTCTCAGTAGAAATCTATGGACAGCTGGCTTTTGACAGTTATGTACAAACTGTAGCTAACTGTACATATCGTGAAAGATTTACGTGATCTGTCAAAGCCTTGGTTCACTGTGTCTAGAAATGCCTTGAAAAACAAATATAGAGTATATTTTTTTTTACATTTTTAAATGGACTTTGAGGCATTTCACAGTGGTTCAGCTCCTGCAAAGTTGCCCGGCTTTGTAAAGCTGCAGTCAACCAAGTTGAGTGCTGATGTAGTCATTAGAAACTGCTGTTGAAAATCACTTTACTTTAAAAGAATTACCAGTCCAAAGATGTCAAACCCTTTTCTTACAGGTTTTCAGTGCTTTAAAACTGCACACTCTGGACCTTACTGTAGACTGGATCCTCACATAGTGCAGCCATAGACTCCAATGAACCGCTGGGCTTGTTATGTTTGTGCTGAAATACACCTTTGTGATAATTTAGGTCTTTTTCAGCAGCAACTGTGTGATCTCTCAGGTTGAAAAGGTTGACTCCTCTCCAAAGGACATCCTTGAAGTCACAGTTGGTGCAACTGGGCACTTTTCAACTGAACATTTAAGTATGTACAGCTTTGAGTGTTGTCAAATTATTAAAAATAAAATGTCATTCTTCAACAAGCTGTCATAGTTCTTTATTATGTCTGGTATATTCTTGTCTGATGGACCATGTAACAGCATTTAGTGAAATAAGTAATAAGATAGGAATAAATGGGCAGAAAGATTGATTATCTGCTAAATAAGTTATTTAATAAATAAATAACAGTTATTTCCAAGGACACCAATGCCATGTTCTCTAGCATCACCCGGAATCCAAAAGTATTGTGAATAATGTGAGAAAAACGAGAATACCTTGCGAGGAGACATGCTTGCTCTGCAATTCAGATTTGCTTTCTCAAGCATTTTCCAAAGGATGTCCCCATGAGGAACAGGGTGGCACTGCGCACGCTATACGTATGGCATCAGATGTGTTTTTATTGACATTAAAAAATTAAAAATAAAATACAAATACACCGATATACTGGTCTCTTCCAGTAGGCCATGTCACCTAACCTTAACGTCTGGTTATGTTATGGTTATTTTTTCAAATTAACTGTTTAATAAAGGTGCCACTAATAATACAAGTTTAAAATGTGAGGATTTTCTATATTTGCAGTTTTTATAAAAATGCAAAATGCAAATTGTCACGGGAACCCACAATGTTGAGGGCAAAACACCGATTAATGGGTTAAGTGACTTCAACTGTCATGTGACCTGATAATCAGTTGATTACCAATATAGTCATGTGAGCTGCGGAGCGGAAGTTTGCGTAAATCTGTCATGGCGGCAGCACTGAAAGAAGGAAATACATGCATTGCACTACGTTGAATATAGCACTTTATTACATGTAATTAACGGGCAGTCTTCTCTGGAAACATTTTAAGGAAAATTTGCCGCCATGGGTTTTGAATAGAGTTTATAGCTGTACAACGACACTGGATTTAAAACGACAAGGGGACGTGTCAAAGAAGTGTCTGTCCTGACTCATCCTCCAAGGTAAACAACAATAAACAACACGCTAGCTAACTATTAGGGCAAGTTAACATCACAACAGATAGGAGTGCATGGCAAAACGGATCTGCCAAAGCCGGTGAGCGAAGTTAACCAGTGAGGTATTGGTCACAAAACCACAGCAAAAGACTATTATACGTGTCGTTTTGTCTCTTAACGTTACTTTACGCCAAGCTCATGCTATATCATTTATGGTCATATGTTTCTGCGTTCAACTGCAAACGTCTTCAACTTGCAAAACATCACCGAAGACCTTAAACAATCCGTTAGGAGCCACGGACAAATTCGGCATGCAGAATAAACACATCGTGTAACGTTAAGAAATTTCAAAGTTAAAGGCTAGATTATGGTTTTGGGTTATTTCAAACGTTGCTATTTTTAGTCATCAGTGTTAGCTAAGATTAGGTACACCGAGATGTGTGGCCAAACAGAATTATGTTTGGTGAATTATCTATATGCCGAAAACATTAGAAGATCTATGATAATGTGTAACGTTATACATATTTTACACAAGTTACATTCAACGTCCAGACTTCTAAATTGTTTGTTGTCCCGTTCTCCCCATAGCAGATATAACAGCAGCTTGCTATCATAACAGCTAGCTAGTAGTGTTTCAACATCACTATCTCATTCATCACTAATGCAAATGATTCACCTGGAAATGGAAAACATTGAAATGTAGTGTTAGGCCCACGATCGGTAGGGTTGGACCGATATATCGACAGACCATGGGTATCAGCCGATGTCATGTTTTAAAAAACAACACTAGTGTTGCTCTGAAAAGTATTTTTACTGCTACTGTTTGCTGACTGTAAAATTTGCATATATGTGACCTGATTAGATCCATAATGAGTAGCACTAATGTTGGGAGCACAGTAACGCTATGAAACTGTGGTAAAGTCCTCTTGTTTGATTATCTATTGATGACTGTCAGCAAGTAGTGTTTGGGAAAAGAGCAAGGTTCAAGACAGCTGCATGGTATCAGGATTGACTTGAGATGCAGTCTTGGTCTGGCTCTGATGTTGCAAGAGAATGAACCAAAGTGTTGCGCCGGCCTTCTCTGGAGAGGAGAACCAGACATTTTAGCTGGACAGTGATTGTCTGTCTTCTCCGGTCTCTTCACGTACATCATTTCCAATTTTGTCTTGGTTTTGTGTGACCACAAAAAAACCTGCACCCATTCTTTCATTTCCACAAAGATATCTGTGCTCCACTACTCACATGACTGTGGTTTCATTAAGTCATGTCCTGAAACCAGGGCTATTTTAACTTCTCCTTTCTCTGCCTCAATCCCTCCGCAAACCACATTATCTGTACCTTGCCTCCTCATTGTGTTATTTGCAGTTGCACTGTTGCGTGCAGCAGCAGAGCAGTATACAAAGCCTTTGTTTTCTTCCTTCGGGCAGCAAGCTTGATTTTAAAGATAATTTGTCTTTGAGTTTCCCCAAATCATACATGTTGATGAACTCAGATGCTGTATGTTATTGTTTTCTGCCCTGTGCTGCTGTGATGCATCATCAGCCTGTCTTGCAGAGATTTTGCAAGTTGTTTTCTGAAGATATTCCTTTCTCCACTTCCCCAATGTTATTCCCTGGTAGGAGAGAAGTGAGAGTGAGGGAGTAGAGGAGACGGGCAGTCGGAAAGACAAACGGGACACAGCCCAGGTCTTCTGATGTTGCGTTTAGAAACTGTGATCATGTTTATGCTAAGCCCCGCTTGAAGTTGATACTGACGACCCAAAATAGGCCTATTGGGAAACCACTGTTGGTCTAACCTTATTTCTTATTATTGTATGGATGATGAAGCCCTGTACCTGTCAACTTTAAAAATGTCTTTGTACACAGTGCGTGGCAGCTTTTCCCCCGGTGGGCTGACTGTTGTTTTTGTTCCCTCACCCCTGAGCAGCGGCCATGTCCATGGGAGAGACTACCTCGGAATCGGCGCCCTTCTTCTCCGATGACAGCGAGGCGGAGGGTCAGGAGGAGCTGGGGGGGGCACCGGGCCAGCGGCCGGAGGACCAGTCGCCCAGCGGAGTGTCCAGAGTGAGGTCATTCCTGACCGTCGGCATCCTCTGCTACATTAACCTGCTCAACTACATGGACAGGTTCACTGTGGCTGGTACGCACTGTGTTTGATTGCAGCAAAAATTACAATTATCATTTCAATATTTTTTTTTTATTGAAAATGAGAATTGCGATTTGAAAATGAGCATTCCCACTAAAATCGGGAATCATATCAAAATCTCACCACTATGTCAAAAAAATTTTTTTACCATATCATTCAGCCGTAGTTGAATTTTATTAAACGCCCAGCTATAACCTCTGTACAAAAACAAACTAGCAAGTAAGAACGTTTTGAGATTACAGACTCACTACGACTTGGTTACAGAAATACATTGAGTGTTCCCTCAGGGCTTCAGTTGGAGCCGTGCAATGACTATTTAGAGTAGATGCAGTTACTATTCTGGGTTGGATTCATTCTGCCTGACACAGTTTAAATAACCAGCTCAAGCCGAGTGTGTAACTTCCGCCCTAATTGCAGTTTTAGTAGTGCGTGGCCCAGGCCTTGTCTAGTGGGAATCCAAAAGCAATATTTTTTACTGAATCCCAAATCTTGTAAATACACTGTATATACCTTGTATGTTGAAGTTGTGTTCTGCATGCATTTCTCAAAATATGGTTGGTTCTGAAAGGAAAAAATAAACACAACATTGTCTCCCCCACCAGGTGTTCTTCCTGACATTGAGCAGTATTTCAAGATTGACGATGGAAAATCTGGCTTGCTCCAAACAGGTAAGATGACAAAACATATAAAAAAATGAAAAGCCTAATGCACAGGCTCCATCACTACACAAATCACACACACCACAAAGTAGCTGCTTATTTCAAATTGCCTTTACAGTGTACTAATACAGTAATTGCGATAACATCAGTCAGCTGAGACTAATCATGCCCTTTTCTGCTTTGTGTCTGTTATCTGAAGAGAGAAAAGCCGCCATTCAGTCTGCATCTTGAGTTATTTTTGTGCAGGATTTGTGCTGGATTCATAATAATTGTCGGGGCTGTTGTTGATTTTTTAAACATGTTTTTCAAGCATGTCTGTACTTCCTAAAGTGAAAATCCACTGTAGATTACATAAAGTACACTGAAAACAGCGGCCTCTTGGTGACGCTGATCCTATGTGAACGTACATTTCAGGAATTTCTATCACAATCTTGCTCTGCAGGAAATTTTCTGGTATTGGGCTTTGTTGGGGAAAAGAGTTTGTTAAACCCAGATCTGCTCATGTGTTGTGTGCATGTTTGCTTCCCCACAGTCTTCATTTGCAGTTACATGTTCCTGGCTCCTTTTTTCGGCTACATGGGCGACAGGTATAACAGGAAGCTGATCATGAGTGTCGGCATCACCTTCTGGTCTCTGGTGACGCTCGCCAGCTCCTACACTCCCAAGGACGTGAGTGACATGTTGCCTTTCAAGCTCTGTTCCAGTGTGACTCGGTAGATGTTGAAGAGAATAGGCCACCTAAGAGTTTGTGTGTCTGAATTCAGTTTTCCATGCTGAAAAGAATAAAAATCTGTTGGGGGAAATTAGTCAGATTCAAATATAATGAATACTGGCATAAACATCGGCTCTTCTCAAGAGATTTGTGTAATGTCTTGGTTTTTTGAGTCATATGGCTAACCCCACCACTCCCCCCTGTGGTCCCAGTATTTCTGGGCTCTGCTGTTGACGCGCGGCCTGGTCGGGGTCGGGGAGGCCAGCTACTCCACCATCGCTCCCACCATCATCGCAGACCTGTACGTGAAGGAGCAAAGGACAAGGATGCTCTCCATCTTCTATTTCGCCATTCCAGTTGGCAGGTAAGAATAACTCTTGCATGGATCGATTTCCAGTAAAACCCGTTCATAGTCAGTCCACATTCTGAGTCTGACATATTTTCTGATACTGAAGAGCCTTGCACACCTTTTCTTTTACTGATCAGTATTGACTTACACCACAAAGCTTCTGAAACTGAAAATTTCTTTTATTTCTTTCAAAAACTTTGACCCATAAAAATGCAGTTTATGTTGGAACACATGGATTCTTGACCATGCGTATCTAAATCACTTAATTTTGTAGTGTCATCGTCTTTATATTTTTAACTTTGTATTTTAAAATGTTTATTAATTTTTAAAAATGTATTTTTTATTATTACTTTGGACAAGAGTTTACTTTGTTCCCAGGCCAAAGTAGTGATATTTAGATATTTTTAAAAAGAAATACAGAGAATTTTGTTCTCCAGTGATTTGTTTAGATTTCAGAGGATTAAATTGCTCTCACTGGATCAAAACACTTTTTTTTGTCCTACAATAGAAAATTGAGTTATATTGCTCCTATTTTGAGCTTGGTACATATCTCTTACAGGGTTCATTTCAGTTGGAAGAGATTTTGCTGGGATATTAGGAGCTTAGAGTGGTTTATTACAGACTGGAAAAGTCAGTTTTTACAAAAGTCACTTTACAGGAATAAAGCTGAGTGTATTTTCCAAATCTTTTCACACATTCAGCATATTAGATAGTTGATATGGTTCAGCTCAGCCGCAGTGGAAACTAGAGTGTTCACCTCTTGTGGAAAACAACATCAGCAGCCCAGAGAGGAATACAGCTTTTAGGTTTGTGGAAGCAGGAGTTAAACATGGAAAACTCAAGGAATATGATACTTTGGCGACCTGGTCACACTTACTTTTGGCATTATATTTCAGGATTGGGTCTGGGTTAGTTTCAGTATCGGTTCATCTATGAATATGTGGGGCATCGTAGTGGCTCACTCATCAATATCTCTTCTTTTCGTCAGCGGTCTTGGATACATTGTGGGGTCGAAGGTGGATTACGCAGCAAAGGACTGGCACTGGGCTCTGCGGGTAAGTTGGAGAGCTTTTATTCCTCTGACTACGGCTGCATTTACACTCCAGAAACAAGCAGTTTGTCTGAGGAAACAGAGCAATTGATGCCACTTTTTCAGCAGACTCACTGTATTTCCCTCACACACTTCCTGTTTTCTGTTATTGACCACTTCACATCTAACACTCATAGCTGTATGAGCCCGTGCGTGTATATCCAGACAGTTGTACATTGATCTAACGAATGTGTGATAGACAGTTGACTCATCTCATAGACTCCTTGCAAATTCACAAATGCACTATGAACAAAGATATGAAGTCTAGATGAAGGCGAGCTGTCAGGACTGAAAGTGACTGTGCTTTTGCCGTCAGTGCTCACAGACTGTGGAAGGCCCTGCCTGAGAAACTTAGCAGAGCACATTCAATGAGATCTTTTTTGAACAATTTTTATCCATGTGTCGCCACAGTCAGCAGGTTTTCATAACAAATGAGCAGTTCATCAAATATCAGGCCTCATATTTTAAGCCTGACTGAAGCCTGAGAAGATTCTGTCTGAACCTGACCGTCACCAGCCAGAGTCTCATTAAAAATTAATATTTTTAGGCCTATTATAAAAATGTATCTTTTGGCTGCTTATAAAGTAGCGCCTGCCACCTTCAAATCAAAATGAGTGGATTAAAAATCAAAATTTAACATTGGGTATAAACATATATATCAGTCAAATGCATCCATAAACTCAAAATGAAGTTTGCATATCTATTAGTAGTTAAAATAAGTAGGAAGATGTAAAATCTTAAACCTGAAGCTAAAAATCTGATGCAACCCATCTACTTTGAAATTCTGACCTGTCCAAATCCAATCCAACACGAGCAGTCGGGTCCCATCAGGTTTGGAAGGCCACTCCCAGCTCCCAGCAAAAAAAACCTGAATCTGCAGGGCTCTTGATGTTGTTTTCGAGTCTGCAGCAGAACTCCTCACGTACCTGTCAGGCTTTGCGCTGACAGTGTCGTTTCTCGGCAGGTGACTCCAGGACTGGGTCTGATTGCGGTGCTCCTGCTGCTGTTGGTGGTCCAGGAGCCCAAGAGAGGCGCCATCGAAGCCCGACCCGAGCATCACCTCCACCAGACCAGCTGGCTGGCCGACCTGCAGGCTCTGTGCAAGAAGTAGGTTCACTTGTTCAGCATCAGCTCTGCACTACCTCTTCTCTAACGCTAAACCCTAGAATCTCTGTTCTACGTCTGGAAAATCTGTATTTGCACAGCACAGAGAATAAGATTGAATACATGAATACAGTATGAGGGTTGTACATTATAAAGTACATTGTTGTTTTTTTAATTCATTCATTTCTGCATTTATTTTTTTTCATCGTAGTATGTAGTGTGTTTAATTTATCATTAACTTATTTCAAACGTGCTTGTATTTTCTGTGAATAAAAATATGGCTTTTTAATGAAAAAAATTCTGCACATTTTCTCTAACCGTTGTGGTTTTATTGCTGTAACAGTGTCCCACTTATTAAAGAATCCTAGAGTAATGTACTGAGCTCTCTCTCTCTCTCTCTCTCTGTGTTCCTGCAGCCAGAGCTTTGTGTTGTCCACCTTCGGCTTCACAGCGGTGGCCTTTGTGACCGGCTCTCTGGCGCTCTGGGCTCCGGCTTTCCTCTTCAGAGCAGCCGTCTTCACCGGGGAGAAAGTCCCCTGTGTGCAGGAGCCCTGCGACACTTCAGACAGGTAACAGACACCTGAACAAATCCCCTCGTGTATTTCAACAGTTAGTTAGGCAACATGCAACTGGTTGGTGGATACTTTTGTTCCTAACTACGCAAACAGCTCTCTAAAATGTATCGAGTGACTCTGTGTGTAACTGACAACAGCAGCACAGTAAACACGTCAAACCTGTTGTCATGTTCATGATTATTTTCTGCTGTGCTGTTGTGTTATTGTGTTTGGTTTTGGAGAGGATATGTAGAGAGGTTGAAAATTAGATTGAGGACGTGAGAAAAGAGCTGACAAGAGGAAACTGCTTTTATGTAGATTAATGGAGATCAAACGTGATATGCTGTGCAATCACAAATGAAGATGAACGTTTTTTTTCTTAACCACTAGCTGAACGTTTTTGGGGTTTTTTTTGATAGAACAACCTTAATAATTTAAAGATAAGGGATCCGGGCTCCTCAAAAGGGTTCCTGTGTTATGGAGACTTGTGGTTTGTTTACTGTTGCCTTGCTGTCAGTGCGCTGGCTCTCTGACAGGGAGCAGCCCTCTCATGCCCGGTCTGGTTATTCTGGTTTTCTCGGCAGTCTGTACTTTGGCATCATCACCTGTGTGACGGGCGTGCTGGGCGTGGCCAGCGGCGTGGAGGTCAGTCGGCGGCTGAGGAAAAGGACGCCCAGGGCCGACCCGCTGGTCTGTGCTGCCGGCCTGCTGGTCTCAGCGCCCTTCCTCTACCTGGCCATCGTCTTCGCCCAGGCCAGCACCGTCGCCACCTATGTGAGTTCTCAGTCTTGTTGACATTTAATATTTTAGGCGTTGAGCCGGCGCTCTCATTTGAAGCGAATAAAATGCTGCAATCATAATTTGAGTGCAAATTCCTATATCAACAATATTACAAGCTACTAATGAAGAAATCACAAATAAGGAAAACAGGTTTTTGAAGAATGTTTTGGAATCAAAACCTATTTTATTCTGTGCCAATATTCAGTAGGCTATTTTTAAATGTAATAATAATAATAATAATGATCATACATTACTTTTACTTAATTCCATTGCATAAGGAACACAAAATGCCAAATAAAGATAAGACAAATGTGTCCATTTTCATTCCAACACCAGATCCAAAAACATAAATATAAAGTGTTTCCCTCAGAATTTCATTCCTTTTTGGGCAGAAAAGCCTCTGAAAAGTGTTCAGACCATTGGACGCTAAAAGAATATGTAGAAGAAGCCACAAGTAAAACTTCTAATGTGTTTTTAGCAGGCAGACATGACTCGACTAGAAGAAGACGAGTTTAAAGTGTGATGTGTTTTCCGTCTGTCTCCTCAGGTCTTCATTTTTCTGGGAGAGACTTTCTTGTCCATGAACTGGGCGATCGTGGCTGACATACTGCTGGTGAGAAGTTTCTCTCTCTCTTTTGCTTTATCACGTCTCGCTGATCGCGGTTCACACAGTCTGTGTGTACTTTGTCGTGTTTGTGGAGGGAACAGAATGTGCCGACCCACATTTGATATTTGCTTAGATTTTGCTGCAGGGACTTGATTTCATGTTTCAGTAATAATGCCTTCTCTGGCTGGGAATAATATGTAGTGAAGGGAATTCTAGTGAAATAAAGTTCTTGATGGGGAACCACTGTTTAAGAAGTTTAGGGTTTGTTTTACTTCTGCTGCTGCGACTTTGTATTCACTGTCAACCTCTGATTCTTCCTCAGTACGTCGTCATTCCCACTCGCCGCTCCACAGCCGAGGCTTTCCAGATCGTTCTCTCTCATTTACTAGGAGACGCGGGAAGTCCATACCTCATCGGAGTGGTATGTCAAGTCTGCAAATATACACACACACACATATATACATCTATATATATATAGATATATATAGATATATATAAATATATATGTACACACACGCTATCTGTCCTCTGCTCCCTATCAGAATAAAAAAAGGTTATTTGTCAAGTATACTGACTGCACAGGAACTTTTTCCTCTATGAGTAGTGTTTGACATTTGACTGACATTTCAAACTGACACATACAGCAGGACCTCCCAAAGTGCAAAGACAAAGAAGCGACAAAAGACTGCACACATCCATCTACAGGCGATATTTAAGTTCATATACCCTTCCAAATTGCTGGTTTTTATATGTAAGTTCAAACGTTAAAAAACTCTGATTTGAAGTGATACTGGGCAACATTCACATGGAGATAGATGTCTGTTATCTCTCCATCGCTGATTGATAGAGCACAACAGGAAACAGGAAATTTGTTAGTGAAGGTGGCAGTGGTTAATGAGGCGGAGGGCATCGGGTTTGTCGTTAGGCAGGCAGTTTGACGCAATCCAGTGAAACGTGGCGCTTAAAATGGTCCCTGTCTCCTCATGCCTCACTGCTGTTGTTGACACTGGATTTCTGAGTTTAGGTCGGGGGTTTCTTTACTCAAGGTTACCTGCTTGGATTGTGAAGACCTGTGGGAAACCCTGGTGATTCAAGTTATAGCCATTTTATAAAAGCTTTTACATGTTCTTGTATGCTGTTCTTAACATTTGGTCTCTGGTAGCTCTTTCTTGAGAGCAGCACCCAAAGAAGAGGAAAATAGAGTTCCCTAAAAGAAGACAGTGTTCAAAAATATGAAAGGGAAGCCGGTGTATAATGCAAAAATTTCTTTAAACCTTCAATTCTTCAAAACATCGGAAAGGGTAAAGAATTGCAGTAATAATTAAATAATTAAATTTTTGCATTATAGACTGGCTTCCCTTTCATATTTTTTAGCTCTTTCCTGAGAAAAATCCTCTGCAGCACGGCAAGCGATGTGTTTTACTTCTTGTTGTTTTGAATAAACAGAAGCACTGAGCAGTCAGAGATAAACACCATGGGTCTGTCAGATTAAGTGTGACAGCTCACCACAAACAAGTAAGACCACAGTGGAGCCACCTGGTAGCTCTTTTTTTTCATGCCAGTGATATTGGTATCGATAGTGCTCATGTTTCTCAATTTAAGACCTCTGTGGGCACTGTGGTGGCTCAGTGGTCTGGGCCGTGTGATCTTTTGGCTGCAGCGTCCACACGGCGCAAACGTGTCATCATCCTCTCTCAGTCCTCGTCTTTCCTTACTCTCTCGACTTTGATTTATCTACTCAAGACACAAATGTTGCCAAAAATTTGAAACTGAGCAGCACCCTCGTCCTGTCAGAGTTCCAGCAAAATCTGACGTTCCAAGTAAAGCGCATCTGTCAGATGAAGAGTAAAATGGAGATTTTGCATGTAAACACCTTAATTTGATTATTTAATTAAGTATGTATCATCATTTTATATTTTTATTGATTATTGTATTGTTTTTCTGTGGCAGGTGTCTGACTCCCTGAGGAAGACAGACTCTTACCTCTGGCAGTTCCGCTCGCTGCAGCTCTCGCTGCTCCTCTGCTCCTTCGTGGCGGTGGGAGGCGGAGCTTTCTTCCTGGCCACCGCCCTTTTCATTGAAAAGGACCGCCTTCGCGCTGACAACTACGTCCCTTCAGGTGAGGCTGTACAACGCTCTGTATGAGGGTGAATTGAGCTACTTACATTATTTTAATAGAAGAAAACAGGTATTTTGTATTTCTCTTGAATAAATAAAACAGTACTGATGCATCCTTAGCTACGGAGCAGCAGAATCAACAACCTCTCTCCTCCTTTCTCTCTCTCAACAGACGATGAACCGATCGTCGTACCCAAAAGTGGCCGAACCACCCGGGTGCCCGTCTCCAGTGTTCTGATTTGACGAGACAAACCTGATGTCAGAGCTTCCTGTGAGAGCGCCACATTCTGATTGGCCCCCGCGTTCAACACAGCCCATTACGCAGCTGTCTTTTTAGGACTGTGGACGCTTTTCAGACTGTCTCCCATGCAGCGAAGTTTTAGAATAATTTATTTTTAATATGTTGGCAATGTTGCTTTTTATAACCT
>OMLF01004428.1:25438-52540 GCA_900302615.1 Holocentrus rufus | reverse complement strand
TTTTAAAAAAAAAAAAAAAAAAAAAAAAAAAAAAAAATACTTTGTCCTTTTTATCTGATAATAAAATTGATGAAAGGTTTTCATTTTTGTACAACAAAATAAATTACACTTATTGTTTTGGGACTTATTGAAGTAATTTTTAATTTCACACTTGGCGAGCATTAGAATAAATAACAAAAGAGATATGCATCAGAGTTCTGATTTGAAAGTTTTTACATTTTGATATGAAGGAAATTAAAATGTTCTTCGCTTATTTAACAAAAAGAAGTTAGATTTGTTTTTATTTTGTCTTTTATTCTGTGTGCACATGTGGGTTTGTGAACGTGTGTGTGCGTTTGTGAATGTGCAGGAGCAGATGTTTCCTCAGGGGGTGTGTGTCGCGCTCAGCGGTGTTTGGAAAAGGACGCACGCTGTGCTCACTGTAATTGGTGCATGTGTTAAAGCCAACCCTTGCTGAGGTCCCTCTTGCAGTTTGTTATGCAGCCTCTCAACCTTCTTCCCAGTGGATTACAATACAGGTTGTTGCACTGCAGACACTGGAGCTTATTGTGACGGGGGGGGGGGTTGGTTCAGAACCAGATTATACTCAAAGCCACCCTGATATGTCCAAAGCAGCTGCTGCTTTGGAGCCCACCATCTCTCTTGGATCTATTGATCAGCACGTTATTTTGATCCACTAGTTTAGTCAAAGACGAGCCTTCATGAGCTTTCATGGATGTTACCAGAGAGGCACATTTATACACTCCTCATCTGGATACTACATAGCAGGATGTTGGCATTTTCCCTCAAGCCTTAATGAATCAAATAAAAATGTCCCATTAATTTTAATGTAAAGCATGGAGAAAAGGCCTGACTTTCAAAATATACTGGAATGGAGAAGACAGTACTTATGTTAGTTGTTGCCAAAGTAATTTAGTCAACAAATTTTGTTCATTAGTCATCATCTTAGAATCTCATGCCTTTGTGTCTTCAGGCAGAGTTACGTGAACACACATGCAGCTGATCACTTTGACTTTCAGTTTGAGATTGCAAAACTAAAACTAGAAGCAGATCAAGCACTCTGTTTTGAGTCTGCACTTCAAAGGCAAACAAACTTCTCACTGAAGAGGAAAGTCAAAGTTGAACTTTTTTATTTTTCTTTCCTGAGCCATTTCCTCCTGCGTCCTCTCTGCCTCTCTCCTGTGTGTAACCTTTACTGCGAGGGCTTTGGAGCACTTACAGTTTTTGTCAGGACCCATACTGAAGTTGGATCACAGGAAGATTAAAGTTTTTAAAGTTTTTGACATAATCCTAAAATGTGACAAAGTTTTTACTCATTGTATTTTATGCTGCCACATATTTCCATATTGTAATGCAGCTTGAAGGAAATCAAAGACAGGTTAAATTCTTACCTTCTATACACTTTTGGCAGCAGCAATAACTTTGCATAACGAGAAACAATAATTTGAAAATGTGGGTCCAAAGAAGGAATTTGAGGACCATTGCTATAACAATTTGCTCATAGCAGTAGTGGCATGGTTTCAATCTCCTGCTTCATTTTGGGTTACATTACAGTTTCATTGAACCAATGCCAAATATTTGAATAGTTACTGATGTCTGAATAGCTTAATTAGACATGACGTAAATAGCTGAGTGTAGATTTATTTTAGAAATACTCAGCGAGGGATAGGCAACCAGAGTACACAGGTTTTCATTCCAAGGAAACCAGGCCAGCACCGGGTGAAAGTGAAGCATCAGTGAAATCAAGACAGCGTGCCGTGGAAAACCAACACACTCTCAGCTGTCCATGGCACCTACAAACACAGGTGTATAAACACCTACATAAACGCAGCCATTAATATGCAAGTATATTAGGCTATTTAAACCATTTCAAGCATTTTGTAGAGAGCTCAGTGTGTATGGACGCCATTGTTTATTTCTGTCTGAAATGGAGACAGTGAGATGGATGGCTGGTCAGCATGCTTTTAGATCTTTGTTTCTACTGATAATGTCATGCACATGCTGCCCTCAACACACACAAACACACATTTTTGCAAGATAAAAATTCTGAGCTGTCAGTATGAGCAATACTATTAATGTCATTTTATACAAACATACACAAGTAGGTGGACAATAAAAGCATTTTTAGAGTGATCCCTGAGCACAAGTGTAGGCGCAGGTCATGCAGCTGCACAAGTAAGCCCGTTGTGATGATTACTGCTTAGTCACAATGTGGACAATATGAAGATATAGAGAGGAAGGACAGGAAAAGGAATCCATACAGTGAGAATACAAATAAATGTCAAATAAAATGAAGAATGATGAACATTTAATAAGAGGCGTATGGTCAAAAGACAATAAAAAAACAAACAAACTTTAAAAGGTTTTCACAGGCCAAGTGGAAATGCACAGCGGTGGACTCTCATAAAATTCGGTCTTTATGGTCAGACCCCAAAAATACAACTGAAATTCCAAGAGTCAAATTCTCACTGCAATACAAACTAAATGGCAAATTTATGTGGACTGAACCCTTTGAAAAACACCTGACACCAGAGGTGCTAACCTATTTGAAGAGAGACAATATAAATACCACCAGTGTTCATAATTAGCAATATTTCATGGCAGCAAAGAATATTTCACAACATATTTGGAATATAGTGCCCATATTCCTCGTTATGTTCCTCACTGCGGCTCTGGCAGCTGGCTGGAGACTTAATGCTGGTCATGATGCTCCCTCTGCGCTTGTCAGATTACAGGCAGCCTAGACCCTGCAACCAGGAGACTATTTTTAGACGGCTAATAAGAATTCATTTGAGGCGGTGCCTTCAGTCGAAACAATATGTTCGGCAAACAACACTGCCAAGCCAGAAAAATGGGAAGAAAAGTGAGCGAAATGATTAATTACCTCAAAGTTAATGTTGAATCCTCTAATAATAAAAACCTGTTTCCAGTATCTGTTATTTATGACAATTTGTGAACTATTCAGTGCAATTGTGTAGGGCTGGAGTTACAGGCGCTGTAAGTGTCTTCTATTGTATCAGATTAATATTTCAGGTTTCAACATGGTGAGGCCTTCTTCTCCCGGGTCGCCTCTCTCAGCCACGCTTCTGATACCATATTCCTCTTTGCACAGAGAAGTCACTCCATGATCTATCTCTGACCCAAAAGCACCATCTAGATGCATTTCAATTTCACAAGCGGTGGCTAGCTGTCATATCTGGTCCAGTGAAACAAATCTGGGCCATGCAATATTTATCTTACACACTATCTACAAAAGCAAAACTGTCGCAAACCCAGATGAAGAGCAATTGTTCTCATGCCTTTACATCAGAATGGATTGATGCCCTTCGTAGATACAATTATGAAGAGGATGAAAAAGAGCGCTTGGCTCAGATTTGGGTATTGTAATGTTTTTAATAAAACGCTGAAGCCACTTCTAGCCAGTTTTTATGCACTTAATGATATTCAGATTCAAAATCCAGGGGCTATGATATAACCAGACTCTAGAGATTTTAGGATTTATTTGTCTTTCACAATGATGTAATCTATGACCTCTTTCAACTTCCATCAGCAACCAGTAGGAACTGCAACACCGCCAGATCACGACTCCTGTTTGCTCGACTTGCAGTGACCTGTAACACACAAATTCAAATTTTTAAATAGAGACGAGTGAACTGACTAATTAGAGCCAAGATCCAACTTGTGTTAGTGCATATCACAATACAAAATGCTGTAATAATGTTTGGCTTGAGAACAAGGTTTTGTGGCCTTCATGGCTGAGATGTCTTGTGATGCCAATTAGATGGGAAGGTTTCCAAAACGGAATATGGACTGGACAGGGAATTTTAAGCGTCACAGAACTCGGCATCTGGGTAAGAAATTGTTGAGTCATTGTTAATCATCAAATCCCCCGCGGCTATGTTATGGTCATTTTGTGCTATGAGTAGAAAGGGAGTAAAAATCATACTTTACCATAAGTTAGAAGGTTAGACTTTGAACAGATGCCTTTGATTAAACCTTTTTAACTCACATAACATACTAACCTATCGAGTTAGTCAGGCATCACTAGAACTATCAGCTCCAAACACAAGCAACAACTCATGCCTGGAAAAAGTTGGCAGGATGAATTGTAAAGAAAAGTTATGAGAACAGTAATGTGCTTCAAAATGACAGTAAAAACAAGCTCATGATAGTCAACAGGCAACAGCTGGGGAGAAGTAACCGTTAGTTATGTAATTACTGTAATTCGGGTTTTAATTGTGCCATTACACTAAGGGTGTGCTATATCACCTGTTACAGCAGGATGGTGAAATATGCTTGTTTTCCTGCAAAGTTTCTTGTCTTTACCACTGAAAATGTTGTGCTCTACATCAGTGTTGCTCATGATAATCCAGCATTTGTATAGTTATCCCCAACAGTCTGCAGACTTATCTTTTTGTTCAGCTCTTTTATGATTATACCTTTTTGACTCTACATGTGGAATCATTTCCCAATACATAGGATCTGATGTAAGCATCCTGCTGAGTAATTTTCGATGTGTTTGAGATGTAGAGGTCTAACTTGGATGTCATTTAATATGGCTGGGTGTGTGATTGGAGTTCTCACAGTTGTTTAATTGAATGCAATCACCTCCAGAACAACAGTAAGTCTTTGCATCTCAGGGCCAACTCTGCACATCTACCACTCTGTACATACACTTACTGTATGTTTACACTTAGTTCATGACATTGCACCAATAATTCATTACTTCACTGCTGGTTGACCAACAATTATACTAAGGGTTGAGAGTGGTGTATATACCCTTTTCTGCAACCACAGGAACACCACAGCATGCTTCACAGCTCTAATCTTAGTCACAAGATGGATTTCCAAAAGCCAAGCTGCTCCTTTTATCCTGTTTCAGAAGATATTTTTGTGGCCTACCAAAATCCCTATCTGCAAATCCATTGCACCCAACTTCCACCGGGCATGCACTGGTTTTCCACCCTCGCCTTTCAGCTTTGGCTGTTAGCTCGAGGCATCTCAGCTTCTCCTGCTCCGTGCCTCATCTACCACATCTGAGCACCACAGACTACATAAACCGCTGGCTGCTGGACCACAGCGCTGCATCAGGACCGTCTCAGAATGACTCTGCTTTCACTTCCCACTCCTTACAGTGAGTCCCTTAACTTTTGCCTATTCAATTATAAATATTTCCTGACTTGTTCACCTTCACGTACAGAACCAATTTGATGCATAGCGCGCTCTCTCCTAAGAGTTCAGTTCTGTTCATTTACAATCAGCTGCTGCTTCCAGGAACTTCACTACTTTATTAGGTAGCCAAGTGAATTGTCTTGAACTTCACATCACGGTAACTGATTTTAATGTTAATGTAGACGTTGCTTCAAATAATTTTGCTGCTGAAGTTTTAAATATTTCTGAATGACCCATTATGTGTCATGCTCATAGATATATTTTAACTCCTTCATTCATTGTTTTGGGTGCAATTATACAAAATATGTGCTAATGTGCTGTTAGTGAATGACAACCGGGAATATCCACAAATTGACCTGAATCCTCTAACACCTTATGAATGTGTCCCTAATTTGGTTCATTTTTTTTCTTTTTTCCCCCAGCTATATTTATGTTTAATTTGAATGAATTGTCATAAAATATGATGATATCCCTATTATACACCGGAAAGAGTTGGATTAAAGGTAAAAAGGGCTGAGAAGTCAACTGCAGCAGCTGTTCAACTGCAAGTTAAAAGCTTGTCAAAATCATGTCACTCATTGTAATTGTTATGTGCAGCTTGAACAGTGAGTGCCAGAGATAGAAACAGGGCACTGAGACAAGGAAAGAGAAGAGGATTAATTATTTGAGTGAGGGAGATGGATGATTATAAGCGTGAGAGAAGCAGTGTGAGTCTGGATATGAAGGACAACAAATTTCTAGTGCCAGTCAAAATGAAATTCTAGGGTAGTACGTTCCTCCATGTTATACCTTATGCAGTATCAGGCTACTGTTGAGGGATACAAAGCATGCACTTGCACACAGATTCGATCACAGTATATAAATATGTTTATTATTTTAGGTACTGTGGCACATTGAAAAAGTGTTAGAGAAGGCTGACCTTTACAGCATATGTGGTTGACTTACTTTTTGTTGTAATCAACTATCATCAACTAGCTCACCTGTGAGCTTTTTCATGGCATTACTGGATTGTACCGCACTTCCTACAAGCCTTTTGGGTTTTAAAATGTGTCAGTGTCTACAAATGTTTATCTGAGTGCGAGAGGTGAGAGGTCAGTGCATCCATTATGGTCTGAAATATGGATGTGACATAATAGCATGTATAAATTGGCATTGCTATAATCTGATTCACAATTCACAAGTCAGAACTCCAAGTAAAATTCAACATGATATGATTAGTTTCACTCAAAGGCCTTCATTCTTATTGTAATGTCATAATCTGGAATAGGGATGCTGAAAATTGGAGTGCCTCATAAATAGGCAAACAGCTACACAAAACAAAATGGCCAAGGTACAATAATAGTTCCCACATCTCAAAAGAATAGCTCCAAAGCATTATGGTAATTCACTAATGAGATCAGTTCCAAAATGAGTCTATAGCACAGCTGTCCTGAATTATTTTCCCCTCCCTCTCTGTTTCTACAGTAAGAGAAGAGGGAAAAAAAAGCACAAGTTATGGCGGTGTGCCACAACATCACCTTGCAACACTTTAACACCACTTCTCATAGTTGGATGGCTATCTGTCATGCTTGGAACCAGGCTGCAGGAAATGTAGCTGTGTAGAGAAAAAAAAAAATCTGTGAAGGGCTGTGAGCAGAGAGCGGTTGCCATGGTGATGCAGTGGCAGACGGGCCGGGAGAGCTGGATGTTGGTTTCTGTGGGCCACAGGACGTCAGACGGGGCGTGGAATAGCCAGGGATGTAATGAACGCTGTGAGGTGTGTTGATGAGCCAGCCGAAGGGCCTAACTGCTGCACCCAGGCCTGGGAATTTGGGCAAGAGTGAGCCTCAATCCCTGAAATCCCAGGATAAAGAGAGCTGTGTTCAACAACCGGGACAGGATTGCATTCACTGAGCATGGATTTTACAGGCGGCTCTTCATATGCAGATGAATGTGTTTAATTGTTGCAGCCCCTAATTCCTAATGTATGAGAGGAAAGAGGAACCGCATCCGAAGACGTGTATTCAAATGAAATATTCAAGGCTCATAATGAAATATTCTGTCAGTTTGGAGTTTCTATGGGCCACTCTGCCAGTGGAACTGCTTTTAAGAAGAGAGCCAGGGTGCTTTAATGAGCCTCTAGGCAGCTTCATCCAGCCATCTAGACTCTGTTTGTTTAGTGGCCCTTAGTCTCTGTCTGTTGTGGACGTTCAGAAGCAGGAAGACGGACCAAGCACGGCATTAATGGCTTGTTGCAACGTGCCCCATTTCTGTCTTTACAGGATGCAGCATGATCATCTGATATTTTTGTAGTCAACTTCCTCATCTTTATCTGTGTCTCTAATGTGCTCAACCGAGAGGATAAGCATGTCTTGTGGGACACATGGCAGGATGAAGCAGTCAAAAGAAATCCGAATTGGATTTTTTATTACTTGGCTCTTCTTTAAATCTTCATCATTATTTGGTTATTTGCTCTGTAGTAATGTGCAATAGCAAACTATTTCAGAAAAGTTGGCCATCTGTAATCATGAAGGCACAAGTTTAATGTATTGCTTTAGTGGTGAACTGTGTTTATGCAGTTCTTGGTTAATGAACACATGAGGAAGATAAGAATGCCATATATTATGTCTAAAACATGTTTTCCAATAATAGTGAGAGAGGAATTTATTTCCATTAGATTCAATAAAACTTGAGCAAGTGTACTGTGTTTTTACTGTTATTAATACGCACTAGATTTCTCCATTAGATAAACATGGTGTAAGTTAATTGTGCTGAGGAAAAGAGCCAAAGTGCCAAATTATTCCACAATGCAGTGGCCTATCCAGGAAAAACATAAGACATTTTAAAGGTTGGAAACGTAATCAGAAAGGCACAAAAAGAATTTAAATAACAGTGGCCTTGACTGGATCCTGAGGTGAAAGTGTGGAGAAGCAGAGCAGTTCTATATAAAGGTGTTTGTCAATGTTGGCTATTAAACATTTCCTGTAGACTGTCTGTCTGAAGGCTCACTTATGAAACAAACCAACATTTGATCATGCAGTGTTTGCTTTTTAAACACAAGCACTGATACCACCTTCCTTTCCAAACCATTTGATGCAGTAAATCTACACATAATCACCATTTTACTCACTTCCATTGTAATCTCACAGGTGTTTTATTTTGTCAGATCACTGCAAGAATAGAAATACCTGTCCTTGAGAATGAGCAAATGACAAAGGAGGCGGATGAGTGTCGCTGGTTCAGAAGAAACCTAGCATACACTTTGTGTTAAGTTCAAATACAAATGCATTTGTTAAGACAAATAGCAGCCTGCTCAGAGGATGAGCCAGTGTTTTACTCAAGAAAATAGCTGGTGCTCTTGAAGAAAAAAGAGGCTGAGATCTTCAAATACATATGTAAACAAATTTCATGCACTCAAGCGTGGAGCAGGAGCAGGGACCATGCATAAATTATAATAAAAAGCTTTGATTTTTGAGCACAGCCAGTTACTTTAACAAAGATTAAGAAACCAATTGGTACCGACCTTCAAAGGTCTTCATTAGGGTTCAAGATGGAAGAAGGTGCCTCAGTTAAACATTTGTACATGCACCCACCTAAGATATATAAACATAAGGTGTCATTAGTTTGCAGATCAAATGATATATCATTGCATAATGCTCTAAATGCTGTGGAATTTGAGAGAATATTCATAAGAAACATCTAAAAATACAGCATGGATATTCTGTCTTCAACAAGCAATTTGAACAAACAGAGACACACTGAGAAAATTAAGGAGATGGCATGTCAAATTGCATTGGCACATAATTTCACTTTTAGATTTCTGGATAGAAGCTTTTGTTTCCCGGGGTTTGTGTATGGACAAATTCACAGCTTTTGGCCAAGAAAACTCTTCAAACAAACTTCAAACAAAAGTGGGAATCTATTCCAAATAAACGTTCAATGAATTTTATGCTGTTCCTCATTGAGGAAGGTACAAGACAAAGAGGAGCTGAAAGGGCAGCTGGAGACCCTCAAGACTTCCTTGTGCATCAAAAGTGCAGAATGATTTCCTTTTTGAAGATCAACTAACAGATGTTTTACACAAATTGGAAAATAGAGTCAAAGATATGAAATTGTGCAAACTCAAGAGGGACAGTGAGGATTACAGTGGAGGAAAAAAAAATGTCACTATCTACTAACCCCAGTGGCTATTGAAACACAAAAGTGTCCATACTACACAGAGGGAGGTAGGAAGCATAACTCCCCAGCAGTTCAGCATATCTTTTTTTTTTTTTGTTTGTTTTTTTTTGACTAAAAATTAAAACTTTACTCAGAAAAATCAACATAAAAATGGACAGATTGTGATATGATTCATTATTTGTATGGGAATGCTATATTTGCAGAATTTTGCACATTTTTGCTTATTTTTTTAATGATGATGAGGATGAGGATGATGAGTTTTGCTGGAATCTGTACAGAACAAATGTTTTCTTATGTCTGCAGAATACAATAAGCCAATGTTGTTTTGTGATATATTTTACATTTATTGATTGGCCCTAATATACAGTAATTTGTGATAAAAATGTGCATGTGCAAAAGTTCAGTCCCAAGACATGTAAACATCACTTTAGTTGTCAACCCTGCCATCATAATTTGAGGTCCTGTACCCAACACTTTGATATTCCTGTCCACATAATAGTTACTGTTCACCTCCCATTTACAAAATATATTTTATTTATCAGTAACTAAAATTCCTAGAATTCAACCAGCCTTTGAGTCTTGTGGCATTTTGACATTGAGTACTTAGATGTTGAATCCAAGTGAGACTAAGCAACTGTGTGTAGTACACAGATACATCAAATTGCCCTTGGGGTGAAGTGCTGTCTTTGTACATCAAACTACCACACACATGGTCTATAATTATGTGGTGGTGCACACAGCGTGAAGACATTTGACACATCTATGCTTTCATAGCAAGGGCTCTTCTAGATATTTTCGGGAACTCAGCTTGTCAGTTAAATGATTCAACAGGTCTGAAAATATTTGATGTTTAGCATCTCAGTGCACCAATTTTATGTTTCAAAACAGCCGGCAAGGGGTGATTTAGTACAATCTGAGTGTATGTTAGCAATATGGGAACTTATGGACAGAGAATGAAGGTGAACCAAGTGTCTGGAGTCTTTTGCCTCACTGTCTGACAAAGTGAGGAGATGTGCAAGGACGACCTCCGAGTCGAGCTGCTGTTACTTCACTTTGTGTTTCTGGCTGGTTCCTTTGCTTTGGAAATGTACAGGGCACAGCTGAAGGGACTACATCTCCCAGCAAGCCTAGGAGTTCCTGGGCATCCAGGGGAAGCTGGAGGAAGATACTGGGGGAAAAAGGACGTCCAGTCCACTGTGATGCCTTGTTGCCAGCATGACCCCGACCCAAATCTGAGGTGACAAAATAAACAAATGAATGGAAAAGTATTTTGATTTCTTTGAATTTGTGACCGCTCAATTGGCTCAAGCTTTGTTTAAAGTTCTGACCTAATTTTGATGAAAATAAGCTTGCTTGGATATTGAAACCCAAAAACATCAGCACTGTATTATATTCTGTTATGAGGTTGCTTTCATGTTAATTTGTTTCGAGTCTGGAAATGTTAAAGTCTGTAATACAGTGTTGTTTCTATGTTGCAATATCAAACCTAATTAATCAGTGCAGGAAAGAGCCTTATTCTATTTATAATGTACTGTAATTAGCCAATCTACATGCACATAATGAAATTAAGAATACTTTCATTCAGAGTTTAGTGATTAAAGATGATTTATTGTTACAAATTTTAAAAATAGAAATAATGAAAAGTATTGCAGTGGCTTCCCTGCTTTTCATCCCTACAAAAATGTTTTTTCTTTAGAATACTGAAAGTTATCCTTGGCTCCAAGACACTTATTAACAAGTAAGAAGGTGGAGAAAAAGTTGAATATGGCATTCATTCCTATTTTCCTCTCGGAAAAGAGAACAATTCCAGGTCATTATTTTTTTAAAGAAATCATCTCAGAAAACAAATTGAATGCAGACAATTATTGCCACTTAGTAAGTATGTGAAACTTATGCATTTGTAATCAATTTTGTTTCCGTCAAACCTGGAATAATCAGCAAGAAAGATTACATATAGAGAAACACAGTAGAAAAATCAGCTATCAAAGTCATTCAGTTATATAAGTCATTGTGAAGTACTGCTGTGCACATCTGGCCAATATATTATTGGGAGCTCAGATGTTACAATGGTTGTGTGAGACTGACTGCACAGTGTTGCCTTATTTATTTGTGGCTATGAAGTCTTTGCCTCGTGTTCCCCTCCATCTTTTAGGTTTATCCTTTCCCCTCCAATATTTAAAATCCTCCTTCTTGGCCTTAATAAGAACAACTATGTGGCAGATGGAGCTTTACAATGAGGCGTGTGTGGAAATTTAATAGTCCTGAGGTGCAGAATGTTGCATGATGCTTTAATAAGTTAACAAATATTTAATGTGTCCTTCTGAAGAGAGAAAATACATGAATTATGCATATATCCAAACTAGCGTGTCATGCCTGCTGGAAAGTTAACTGTAGCTACAGACAGTGGCTGCATTATCAAACACTTAGACTTTCCCCTGAGACTCTGTTACGAATTAACTTGTTTGGATGTGTGAAAATAGCTGACCGATTATGACCAGGTTATCAGGTTATAATATATTGAAAGCATGGAGGTGAAACATGTCTGGAGAGATGACTCATGTGTTTGTGTGTGTATGTTTGGATATGCATACATGCATGATTATGTGCATACTCATGTGTGTGGGAGCGTTTGTATGTGTATTACGTAGGGGGAAACACAGAGACGTCACGATGTGATGGCACCATGATACATGACTCACTACAGGGAGTTCTGCAATGCATGCAGAGCTGCAAATCTACAGTACGATATTTCACTTTTGTTTTAAATAGTTCAAAAAATAGTCTGTCTTATTTACTGCAAGAGTAAATAATTAAATAAAATATCCATAACTGCCATCAGTACATCAGTAACTTACTAAAGAAAAAAATATATATTGTGATGCTATTCGGTGTCAATTTTCCCGCAGCCCTAGTCTGCATAGTATGAAGTCTGATTTCCGCTATAATCCTAGAATACTTGTAAAGCCTCCCTGGTGCATCCTTTCAAAGCTAGTTTACTTTAAGCGATGCTATCATTAGCAGTCTCAGGTCAGATTTTTGTATGTTCAAATTTATATGCAAGTGCAGTAAACGTGCTCTTGCCTACATGAGCTGTTGCCTGGACCAAAAGGTCAAATAAAGTTCTGTTATATAGGTCCCAGTTGAGCCCAAATGGCTTCACAATCCCCACATATTGAAACAATAAATGGAACCAATACCCAAACCATAGAAAAAAAACATACACGTAAGGAGAAGTAAAGAAAGATTACTCGGAGAGGAATCCCCTTTCCAGGATGGTCAAGTGTACAATAGGAGCAACAGATTAAATTTTAATAACAAAATGAAATTTATATAAGAATATATTGAATTAACACAGTAAGAACATTTTGGAGGAATGTACGGATCAATCACCATTGTCCTCATCAAGATTGGTACAGGCAGCACACCCAGTGTAGGGATGTCAGTGCCATCTTGGTTGCCACGGACGACAGCTGTGAGGTGAGGTGAGATTGAGAGTCAGGGACCACAAAGATGCCAAAACCGCCCAGTCGCAAAAACACCACCACTTATTCCCATTCACATAAATAAGCATGAACATGAATGAGCACATGTACACAGACCACGAAAACAGGAAACACAAACTGAATTCCCGTCAGTAGCAGCCTGAACTAATGCTAAGTGACTTGTCAAACCCGACTCTATGAAGACACTGAGTCACTCTCAGTAATTGTGCAAGGCGAAGGTTGGCCAGGTAATAAAGAAAATAAATAGCTTTTAAGCCTGAATTTAAAGACATCAATAGAATTTGCCTCTCTAATTGCAGCAGGGAGTCTGTTCCAATGAAAAGTAGCACAGTAAGAAAAAGCTGCAGCCTTTTCTCTCTTGTTGACTGGTGGAACAGGTAAACAGCCGGCGTTTCCGATCGGGGGGCCTGTGGCGTTAAAATGTGGTGCGAGAAATGAAATGGAAACCAGTGCAGAGAGAACAGGGGCGTTATTTGGTTGCACCTTTTTGTTTGGTCATGATTTCAACAGCATGAAACTGCTGCAATCAAGACTCATGTTCAAAGGTTTCTGCAGCTAACATTGTGGTTTATATAGGTCGAGTTTTAGCAGCATTGCAAAGATTAAAATGCAGTGATAGCAATGTCTTTGATGTGCAACTCAGACTGGAATATTATGCCAATATTTAGAGAAATTACACGAGCACATTTTAGAGATGTATTCTCAAACAAATACCATTGTCTAGCTCGCTCAATAACCAGCATCTCTGTTTTGTCAGCATGGAAGGAAATCCACTTTAGATAACCATGCCTCCAGGGTTCGGAATTGGGAGCAGTGTTTAATTCGGTGGTAAAATGATCAAGGATGCCAATAGGAACAGAGCAGGGAACATGAATATTAAGCAGAATTCAGTGCTGCATTTGTGTTTACAAATGCCAGGTCAATTCAACCACTTCTATAGCTTGTTTTACATCAGGAAATGCATTAACCCTTTGCATGACTGTCCTGAAATGGGACATGAGACATGGGACATTTTGTGAAAAGTTGATTATATCTTCCCTTCCTTATGACCAAGCATTCCACAAACTGTTATAGCATCATATAACTCTGTCTGAAAGATGTATGTCTCTTTATGAGAGGTCATGCCAGCTGTCAGTGTGAGAAGTTAACGTCTGTCTTTCTCCATGACCAAACTTTGGAATTTTGTATTATTTGAATCCATTCAGAGGAAAATATGCCTTTTAGTTAAAAGCTACACCCACCACAATGCCTCGCTTCCCCCAAAGGCATCAAAAGTGCTGAGGAAGCCTTGTTAAGAAGATCTGATCTGAAGTGTTACTTGAGTGAATGACAAAGTCAAGTCGAACGGCGTCAGCACAAGTCACAGGATCTGAGAAAAATGTGAGAATTTGTCAGAAAAGTAGGGCACTGGTAGGCAGTGACATGCAGCTAAATAAAATTATGATGAATACTACTATTACTATTGTTATTGAGATTAAGATTAATTAAGTGGAGTATTACGGCCATTTATTAAGTGGAATATTAAGGCAATGCTCCTCTGTGCACAATAACAAAACAGCCAATGGGACAATAATTTTTAAACTTCAATCTTATAACATGGATTTCTCAAAGACATCACTCAAGCGCTGTTGCCATCTTCAAACTATAACTTGTACCCTTAACACTGAGCAAAAGAATTTAAAAAATAGTTCTGACTTCAGAAGCACAAACCAGGATTTAACTTTGTTTACATTGCAATTTTGTATCAGAGCATAGCCACAAACACTCAAAGACAAATATAAGAAATTCCCCTGTCTCAAATAATTCACTCATACTTTGCTATATTTTTATTCAAACTAAACCTTCCATTGACCCTCTGTTTCCTTGCCACTCCCTTCTGTCCCTTCACTTCACTCACAGCTTCATTCCTGCCTCAGCATTTCAGCAGAGGAGACATAGATGCTGCATTGGAATGAAGACTTCTATTTGACATTGACGCACCTTTGTGGTATTATATGTAAATTGATCGGGATGAAGGCTTAGACCGTTTGATGTGCAAATGGTGATTTTAGGGCACTGCAAATGTGCACACCAGTGCTTTTCTGTTAATTGCCTTCCCTGTGGAAACTTTATTAGAGGGGGATTGGGACAGTGAATGTGAATATAAAGAGAATGGATTCCAGCTACAGGAATAAAGGGCCACTGGAGGACATGATGCTTAAGTGCATATATAACACTAAATAATATTAGAGGTTATTGTAATCTTTAGGTCTAAAAATTTCACGTGTACCCTCCAATCAAAGGCACTGACATCAACATACTGATGTGTCTTACTTTCATTTAAATCAGTAAGTCTTCCAGTTGTGGTGTGTAATATCAGGGATTCATTGACATTTGCCGATTCAAAAAGTCAGAATCTATTGCCTCCTGAATGCTGAGGAATCAAATCCTTCACAGGACAAGTTGCTGTACTGAATCATTTGCTCTCTTCGCACGCTCACAGCTGCCTGTAGATAAGGCTTTGTCTTGTGTTTTAAGCAGATATTTGACGCAAAGATGGGTGTTTTCTCTGCCTTGGAGGAGTGAGCAGTAAAAGGAGTGCAGAGAAGAAATTGCCAAGGTTGACTAAGGACAGATAAGAGTCACAAATTTATTATAATTAAGCAAGCTGCCCCTGCTCAAGCTGTTGTACTATCTCCTTCCATTTTGAAATGAAAAAAAAAGGAAACGTCTTAGGGACAGGAGCCAGAAAGAATGGCTCGACGTCTCCTGCATTAAAACAAGCAGGAGAGCAAAGTAAGGCAGGAAATAAATAAATATCAACTGTTAAATAATTCAGGGCTAATCCAAAGAAGAGGAGCTTCAGAATGCAGCAGGGCTGATCTTAGTGCTCGGTGTAGCTATACAATAATGACCTGACAAAATACCATGGAAGCATAATGGGGAGTGATATGACCCTGGTTAGAGGACAGTTTTTGGTGTCGGTGTACAGTTCTAAACCAGATCACGCACTGCACTGCAAAGGTGTAAAGTAACTAGTTACAGCTACTCCAGTTGTTAAGTAACACCACATTTCTTCATTTACTTGCCACATTTCTTGAATCAGCATTTGGCATCATCATTTTGAGTCATGCTGACGTATCAAAATAGATATTTTGCTGACTTTGACACCATAATTGATATTCACTTTGCTTTTGGACATTTTTTTTTTACCGTAGCTGCTGACCCTGTCTATAAGAGCGTGACATTTAACCTGTTTTGCCTTCATTTGCATGCATTTACTATGCAAATAATTCAAGACTCTACCTATGTGTCACTGTCGCTCATAGCAGATTTCCTTTGTGTGTTGTGGTTACATCATGTTCGCATGTCATATCAGTCATTCAGACCAGTGCTTTTGTTTTTAATAACCACCATATTTCCCATTATTATTAGTATTAGTATTATTAGTCATTGGGGTTAATTTGTCTTCTTGTAGAAATTATTCATGCATGAGTATTCTGTAGAACTAAAATATTTATTAATACTTGATGTAAAACAGGATGTCCGTAGAAAAGGAAGAGGAATATGAATTAAATCAGTGCAATACCCAGTGCCTAAATATATTCAGGTGCAAAAATGTCATCTCTGTCCCCTAAATTGTGTGTGTGTGCTTGTGGTTGTGTGTGTCTGTCTGTGTGGCTAAGTGCATATGCATATGAGGTGTGTATGCACATTAAGTGACAGACCGCCACTCCCACAAAGCAAGGTTTCTGAGGCCTGCAGTGTGGTGGGCTTGGTGATTAATAGGGGGGCAGTGCAGCAGGGCTGCAGAGTGATTAATTGGGCTCAGGACCTCATCTGCAATGTTTTGATGAAAATAAAGAGAGGAAGAAGGGTTGTACCAGGAGAGCGGAGGGGGTGAGCGGCAAGGCGGCAAGGCACTTTAATGAAGCTGGAGCACAAACAACTGTGCCAGGTTGATTATGTGTGTTGGTATACAGTAGGTGTGCCTACAGTATACCAGCAGATATGGTTATTTAAGTGACTGTGTGTGGCTGTCTGAGAATGCGTGTGTGTGTGTGTCTATCTAAATGGATAGGAAAGAGAGAAATATAAAAAAGTGCATCCATGTCTGCTACGGTGTGTATGTCTGTGAGAAAGAGACAAAGAAAGAGAGAGTAGGCAGGTGTGCACATGTGCACACCTGCACTGAAATCCAATCATAATGTTTTGTCTTCTGCATGAAATTTTAAGACCTGTTTACCACATGGTTTACCACGCTGGTGAATAGCGTCCCCTCTGTCCTGTTGCAGCACTGTTTCTGAGCACTGACAACACCACAGAAGGATCCCCACTTCCTCTCTTCACAGATGCAGAAATGATTTAACAATGCCAAGCACAAAACCACAGTTTACAGTTAAGCTTTGGAAAAGAAAGTTTAATTTAACCTTCCCCGCGGGCAATGGCATTGTGCTCCAGTAACTTAACTTATTCTGTTCAAATCCTTCGAGGAGTCATGTACACAAAAGAGGCAAATCTGCGGTAGAATGGTTTGGGGGGGGAGAACATAGAAGATACACCTTGAGAGGGAGCATGAAAACAGCCTTTTCAGATGAGCTGCAATTATCACTCAGCATGTGAAGGGCTGAACTGTGCTCAAGAGGAAAGTCACTCTGCCGTGTTTGCCTGATTGCAAATCAGTTCTTATAAACACCGCAATCACCTTTATAGTCTCCCCCAGACGCTCCGATCCTTAGGAGCTGTAATAAACACTCAGGGGAACGTGAGGTGACATGCATTCAGCGTTTTGCCATAAGAAACAAGTGATGCATTTCCATGAATGCTTTTCATTTAATTGCCATTAAAGATTGGTGTATAATTAGCATGTAAGCTGCAGTGTGTCAGTTGGCCTTCGATATCAAAACAGTTTTTTTGAGCTGGGAGAATGTGCTCCCTCAACTATTGAAAAGGTTGAGGGAGTCTTCTGAACATTGAAAATCATATGGTACCTACTTCCATAAGTAGTAGATGTATATCTCATAGTTGTCAGCATACCAAATGACAAACTACCCAAAACTAACATACTTGTAATTTCTCTGCAATTTTGGTTTCAAATACTTCTCATTATCTCACACTGTATTTAGATTGACCATCCCCCCCGGGACAATTTCAGCAGGAACAGGAGCAGGATGATTTCAGCCTTGAAATGCATTGAACAAATAAATATAGCAATACAGTGAGCATTCCACAACACACTCATTTTATGATTAGATGAGACCTGGAGAGGCAATTAATTGCAAGTCCAAAAATAGACCTTCACAAACATGCACAACATTTTGCATTTGAAATTGAAGGAATTTTGCCGATTCTTGTGTGTGCACCGACAGACGATATGAAATGACTGTCTCACCTTTCCGGTAAAGAAACATCTACCCAATTTTACTATGGACTGTTGTCCAATCTGCTCAATATTGTTGCAACTGAATGTGACAAGGCTTTCAACTCCACTGCTGTTTTGTTTTTTTTCCTTGGGCCAGTACAAGTGCAAAAGAGATGAGGAGAGAGAGAGAGAGAGAGAGAGAGAGAGAGAGAGAGAGGGGAGGAGGATGAATTCTGTTCTCCGGGTTGCTCTCACTGTATATCTCAAAGAAGCGGGCTTTAAACCCCCTAAAATGGATCCAATTACGGAGAGGGCTTTTGGAGGCGCTTGTGGAACTCTGTGTAATTGTGTAACCCTAATTTTCCTGGCACTGAGGCTCTGACAGAGGTCTGTCATCTCCTCTAAGCCCCTTCTGTCAGGCACGATGCTGAAATGAGATCTCGTCTTAGCTGCAGAAATGCTGAAAGTAATATTATGGACACCAAGAGAACAAAATCATCTTCTTACAGAGAAATCCCTCAGAAAAAAGGGCTTTTGCTTCCATATCTCCACTGCCCTCTCAGCTGACATGATGCAGTGAGGAGGGCTGTGTGATATTCATTCACTGTATGGTCTTGCAGATGAGAGGGCACAGAGAAAATTCTCCATCTCTCAAGGCGTTGAATATATTAATACAGGTCAGTGATTTTATTTAAATAACCTGATACAACGGTTGCAGCAATGCAAAACTCACATCAGCACATCTGTCCTGGATAAAGTGTTGCAAAAATTAAAAATTAATTGATGTATGTAACCCAACAATCATAGACTGTATGACTGCATGCCGACCCCCCTCCCTTGCCTCTCAGACTTCACATGCAACGTCCTCTGGCATGGCACTATAATGGCTCATAAATGTTTTATAGCAGTGCATAATAGTGCAATGACTTCTGGCTATTCCATGTCTGCCTCGGCTATTGCCAGTTCTTTCAGTGGAGCTCACACTGTGATAAAAAGATGTCTGTTGTCCCTTTGAGTTCAGTTAGGCCATTGAAAACTGGCTCGAGCCATGCCCTGAATGAAAATAATCCAGTGAATAGAAGCGAAATGAAGAACAAAGGGAAGCCAGGCTGTTGTTTTTGTTTTGTTGTACAATGTAAAGTTAAAGGTAAAGTCAAACCGGCTTCATCACTGATTTTTTTTCTTCTTCTTCCATCATTGGATAGGGAGCCACTCTCCGGCTGTCACTGATGTTACCTATTCGGATCTGAGTTTCCTGATGAGCATGAACTGTTTTGTATGTAGAGGCTAAGAAAAAATAGATTAAGGGAGGGTGCATGTGTAGGGGGTTGTGGGTGGGGGCTCTGAAATTACTGCAGATAGGAGCAAATCTCCTGCCTTTGATCTTTGCAACCATCAAAGAGATCTGTCCTCCTAAAGTCAGACACCCAACTACATGTGGTGCTGCATTTCATATTCTTTGAGAGAACGCCAAACAGCATCTCTTCATTTCTCTCTTGCTGGTCAGTAATCTCTGCACAGAAATACTGGAAGATTGCCACAGTCTAGATCACAGACCACCAGCCACTCGCACATACGTAGCAATCGAAGCAGTTATTACGAATACAAATGCGAAGTCTGCAGCCTGTCTATAGCCTAGCGGGAAAAAAAAATCACTTTGGCTTTTTTGGTATCATATTTCTGACAGTAAATTTGTCTAGAAATAATCTAGACATCGTGCTGTAATCCATTCATTTCATCATGCTCTCTTGACTCCTGCACCTTTTAATCATCATTATTACATTCTATCTAATATGCTCTGCTGTTGAAATTTCCAGTTGTGTATATTTAACCTAAAACCCATTTATTATATTCTTGTTTACATTCTTTTTTTGGTTTATTTTCTAGTTTTTCTTTCTTTTTTATGCTGTACCCAGTAATTCTGGCAATTCTGAGGAGGGCAGTTGTTGCTGAACTACCCAATTTACTCACAAAGATGAGTTTAATCTTATTTTGTCATCTTGTACCTTTGCTTTCCTTAATTTATTGCACAGGACCCATGCTTGTTACGAGGTTCTGGTTTCTAGATGCACTGAATGCAATAGTGAATTTCTGTTGTTTCACCCTTGACAAGAAAAAAATGAAATACATTTTGTTTGCTTTCATCTGTCAGAAGGTCTATCAGCCAGTTTTAGTGAGTTATCGGTTACAGTTTTGAATGGGTTATGAGTTACAATTCATTTGTATTTTAGCATGAGGAACAGACTAGTGCACTGCGATTGCAAATAGGGTTGGATTTGTCGCTCTGAAAATGCAATTTGCATTGATTTCAAAACGCCTGATGATGAAAAGTAAAGATTTATTGTGGACTGAAATTTTGGAAGTAATCTGCTATTACTGTAAAGTGGTTTTGGTGAAGGGCTACTCATGTGTCAGGGTACGAATGGTACCAAGCTACTCAAAAATAGATCTTCCTCTCAACTTGTTAAAGAAACCTTTTCACCAATTATGTACAGCAAGAACGAAGAGGCTGTGGGCAGCTGCGATGCAGAAATGTTAACGAAAAGGGGGAGAAATTGAGAACCGAAACAGATGGTTACATCGAATAAAGCCTGAAAAAATGGACTGAAACAATGATGATTATGTCTAGTTGCACTGTAGAAAAGACAATAAAAGGTGGTTGACATGTCTTGTATGTGGATATTGCAGACATTTATCTTCATAAAATCAGACCCAAATAACATGCAAAAAGGCTGATATAGCTATGAACCTGACAGAACTTATCATACGTAACATTTTTGTATTAAAATATTTGTTTGTTTATTCATCTTTGCTTAAAAAAGGATATTTCTTTGTTCTTTTTAGTTACATGACCTAACAACAATTAACACTGCTGTGGTTCTGATGCTTGTACTCCCTACTAACAGTTGCTTGTTATATGGGAATTTACTGTACTGTTGTACCCATTATGTGCCATTCAGAAGAAGAATATCACCTAAATGACCAAAAATGTAAACGTCTAGCGTGCCTTTATAGATACATGGCATCCTATCTTCTCTGATTGCATGTTTGAGTGTCATTTACATATGACATCCTCCTTTAAGTGTGTTTCTGAAGCATGCAGCCTCTTCCCACCACATGACTTTTAAAAGCTTGATGAGGTGAAGTTCCGTGAGGACCTTGAAGACGCGGCGTGGAATTAATCTTCTTCTGCCAAGTTCTGCCCCTTATGTCAATCTTAATTTAGGCGACTAGCAGCCATCTCTGCCAGTCAATGAAATTTTAATGAGAAAAAGGGTAACTCGTCACCCTCGTGTGACAGTATAAATTGTCGTTTACCACCATGAAGTTCAACATCAACAATGTAGTCTCACTGCACCCGCCCCCCACATCGACCCTGACTCTGTCTTCAAAGGACGTTTCACTGCTTTCCCAGGATAGCGGCCACAGCCTGCTGGTAATGGTATACAGTACATAGACAGTGATTGCTTGTTTATGCCATAATGGGGGATGAGACAACTAAGTTAAGAGATACTTAAAATTGATCTGGTTGCTGAGCGATTGAAATCCAATCCACTGCAGGGTTCAGTTGGTGGACCGAGTCCTTTAATGTGACAACAGCTGAACCTTGTTGTTTGATTCTCTGTCCTAGACTGATGTGTTTATACTCTTATGTCTCATTATAATGAAGACATGCATGTTAGTGTTGGATGGGAGAAAAATGTTTAATACCATCAGTTTAGGAAGAGTCACTTGAGATTTATCTGTTCCTGAAGTTGCAGTGGACAAATCCTGAGAGTTTTATTTACGACTGCTGTGTGTGTGTGTTTCTGTACATACATTGTAGTTTACATGTTGCCTTGTTGCCTTGGTGATCGTGAACTTTCCTACTTGTTTTTTCCTGGCTTTTAACAGATTATTCTTCCATGCGACCGGTTGTTTTATTCTAACGTTTGTATTTAAAGTGATTTCAGTCTGATGAAGACCACATGCTGAAACACCCTGTTTGAATGAATAAGTTTCCTCTTTCTCTTTTATCTACGAGTGTGGCTGGAGTCCTCGTGTTTCTCATGTGTGTCAACATCACATGCTATAAGATTTCATAAAACCCACTCTGGATAGCACTGGTATCCCTGCACGATTTATCACAACAATTAATAATGTATATTTATATAGACTCAAACAAGAATAGCAGCATCATATTCTTTCCCTTTGCACATTCCTTTTATCCCTTTTGTGTCCACTGAAGCTGTTACACTCATGCATGAATATCACATGCTGCTTGAGCTTAATGTTACCATTATTTCGTAGAGTTGCTGCCTGTCTGTTTCGGGTTACGATCCTCAGCTAGCCCATTTTATAGCATTATATTTAATAATAATAAAAAAAATGCAATAAAATCCTGATCATTAATGTATGACTGCTTGCATTTTTGGTCATGATATTATCTTTTTAAGATGAGAGCTCTTTCTGCATGAAATATGGAACATAATGGGTGTTACTGTAAATGGCTAACAGGAAAAATCCTCCTTAAACTCTCATTTCATTACACCATAGGAGCTATTGCTGGAGGTTGTAATTGCATTTAGACCTTTTATGCAGAGTTTTGCAGGTTTATAGTGCCGTGCGCCCGTGCTCCTGTGCACTTCGATGTGCAAGAGCTGAGCAGGATCCTGCAGAGCCCGTTGTTGTTGTTTAATTATTGCCTGATTGAGAAACCAGACCCCAGTGATGTGAAAGGCCTTCACATCTGCCTGCAGTGCAGCGTTGCCCAGGTGAAGGTTGACTCACTCTCTTGGCGTCCATCTCCCTGCAAGTAGAAGTGACAGGTGTCAGCCAATAATGACTAAATCACTGGCTAAAAGAGAATAAATAAATGAAAATTAAATTACCCCCAATGCTCACTGGCGGCATTCATGCAACATTGGAAGCGTGCATGTGGGAATTTGACGTTCAGGAGACATTGATTAATTATGCCACACACAATTAGCCCATCAAATCGAGTGTGTCCTCCTCTCCTGTGGAAAGGTGATGTCAGAATTTTATGGGGCATTAGGCATTAGTGTTCCTTGTATTTTCTCAGAGATCATTGGAAAGTAAGAGTGCCAGTGAAGTGGCATGTTTTGCAGCCAGTTTTTGTATGAAAAGAGGATCCGGAGGCCTTGTGCAGGGTAAAGAGAAGGCTAACTGGTCCTTTTAGACCAATGTCAATATTGATTCCCATCACTGTTTGCACTCTCAGCAGGGTCCATGGCCTGCCTGTAATGTCTCTGGCATCTCAGTGATTGAGAAAAGAAATGACAGTGAGACAAATGAAAAGTGCAGAGGGAGATGGGGGCCGGTGTTGCTCCTCATTCCAGAATGCAAATCGGCCTCTAATGCGCTGCCTCACAGTTTACCAGACGTTCAGCAGAGAGGATCGCCCTGCAAACATGGGTTTTCTTGCAACGCTTTGTCATTGATTTTAGGATTTGGTTGTATACTCTGCATGTTGAATGCATATATGAATAAGGACACGTAGCCTACTTTCTGTAGTATGTTTTGTATAGAGTGTGAGCTTCTGTTCCCCAGTGCTATTGTGCTCTGTTCATGCACTGTAAGCTCTGTATGCTTTCAACATGTTACTGCACCAATGTAAAGAAAAGAAAATCCTGTGTATGCACTGTAGATTGAAGTCATTATTTAGAGTGGTAATCTGCAAGACTATAGTGTTTTGTTTCATGTACTTATATATTTATTTATTTGTATTTATTATTATTTGGTTTGGTTTTTGTATTTTTGTGGTGATGAGCAGTGCACATTATTTTTGCTCTGCACATCCCAGAGGTCATTTTGCAATCAAACCGTGTGGCCAGCAGCGTGACATCTTTTTCCTTTGAGTCTCTTTTGATGAAGTTTGGGTTTCTGGGTTTCTGTAATAGTGTTTTCTCTGTCTGTTCAGCCATGGCGGTTATTGCTAGTCATGCTACCTGCCAAAATCCTCTTCTGTATATTCCAAACAAATTGCCGCTGCCGCCACCAGAAATGTAAGACTCATTACTTACTGGGCACCAGAGGATTTTGCTCCACACCAGGTGTTCGAACATGGGCATGTAGAAAATGTAGAATGTAGAAAAACCTTCATAAACTGGATCATGCTGTGTTATATCATACTGTCTTCGCCTTTAACAAGAAACAAAATGCTTATTTATTTATATGAAAATGTCAGAGATTACTGCAGTATTTAAAGTAGGCAGTAATTAAAGTAAATTGCCTCCTTGCCTTTGGACCAAGGTGCTTTCCTCGTGTCTAGGAGGCAAGGACAATCATCCTCTGATTAGAGATTTTGATGATCACAGTAATAATTCACTTACGGGATTCATTTTGCATTCCTAATTTATACGTATATTTCACTTCAGATGGTCACGGTAAGAAATGGCATTATGTTTAAAGCTGTTCTCTGCCAATGAGAATGCCATAAAAGAACATTTTAAAGTGTCAAATAAATCACTTTGAGAGTTAATATAAAAATCTGTTCAAGCAGCTTTTGTGCTTTTGCCTTTGATTTTGCAATACCAGACATAAGTGTTCTCTGTTCAGAGACGTGCTGTAAATTCACAGCGATATGAAAATCCTTTAACATTTTTTATCATTAATTTCTTAGTCGCCGTCTTATCAGGACAACCTTTATCGAGATGACAAGATGTGAGAGGTTTCAGAGACTTTCCAGGAACTTTCCTCCGGCAGGGTAACTTTAATATTTTTGTTGTTGTTCATTTGTCAGCCCTCCTTTCATGTGGTTGTTATGGCAATTCGGAAGAGCACAGTTGGTTGGTACAGGTCATGGTCTGGGAAAGCATTTCCATGACAACCATTTGCCAAGGGTCTGACTCTGAATACAGAAGATAAGTCTGAAATCTGCACACCTTGGTTCTGCATGACAGAGAGTCACTGGAAGGTAAAGGTTGTTTTCTTCCAGAGATCTCAGCACTGTCAGTAAGACCTGACAGAAGTGAACAGATCCAGAAACATCCTGGATGTTCACTCATGCAGCTAAGCTGTCTCTGAATGGCATTAGCCTTTTAACCCAGTTCACTCTGATCAATTTGAAAATTTGCACAGAATGTGTGTATAGCGTGTGATAACGGCGTCATCGTATAATAAAAGGTACACGGCCCTGAGGGTGAAGTCTGTAGTGCAAATGGTAGCAGCGCTCAAATGAAATACTACCTCAAACTCAAAATTAGTTTTCTATCTTTGAAAGCAGGCCACACCACATGCGGACTTTAAAGTACACTAATACAAAAGGTTAGACAGTGATATAAGAAACCTATCTGTGGCTGGGATGTAAACCAGACCTTCTTTTACTGCCTGTAGCCTTCCTGTGGTAAACCTATTGATTTCCCCTTAAATATGAGATGTGGATCTCCGCCCTTCTGTATGGTCAAGGATAATGGGTTGAAGAAGTATATAATATTTTGCCCAGCACCCTTTGGAGAGCCATGGTAAAAGCCAATGTGCTAATGTATAAGAGCCGGTCAATATGGGGAATCTGCTCAACGTAACAAGAATAATGTTCTTACTTGCTCAGGTGAGCACTGGGTTTTATGGTCCAGCATCTGAATACATAGTGGACTCGCTGCATGGTGTGTCCTTGTACAGATGGCTTGGAGAGACAAGGTCTGTTCGGGTGGGGAACAAAGGGCGAACATTTTTCCTTCATGTGATAAATTCTACTCATTCCATTATCACACCTTCTCCTTCCAGGGCTGTAACTCCCTAAAGCCAACGCACAAGTGGCACATGTAAATTGCCAAATACATGCACACACACACACACAGACACAGACACACACAGAGACAAACATGTTTGTCCTTTATTTCATGCAGTGGCAAACATGCTAATCCCCTGATAAAACTAAAGCCACGCTCTTGTTCGTTTTCACCTCTCCAGGCTTTTCTTAAGGTGATTTTATACATTTTAATATCAGACAGACTTTCTTTCCTTTTAATGAGTATTGTTGTTGATAACATTTTCAACAAGGGAATCACTGTACAGTAACATGTACATGTTGAGAGATAAGAACATCTGACCATGTGCAGTAGGCGCTTGAGGGTTTGCTCTGATTTATTCATATAAATATTCCTTTGCCTTGATATTTTATGGGAGCACAAGGATACTTTCTGCAGGTTTAATGTACCTATAGGATGAGGTGATGGCTACATCAACCAAGCCCAGTCTAATTCCTGTTCACTACTTGCAGTCAGGTCCGTTTTTTTTTTTTTCCTTCATCCCCAATCTCCCAGCTCTCTCCCATTAATCCCTGCACCTGCCTAGAACACATCATTATTTAATGATAGCCACATTGCACTTGGGGTCCTTCTTAACTTAAAGGTGTGAGGGTACAACTGAACCGACTTCTGCAACCTTTTTTGGAAGCTGAAGAAATCACCGTCATTATTGCCACTGTCACTGTTATAAGTTGTAACATTATGGCAATTAATTTTGGATTTCAAAACCTAATGTAATGTGTACCTAAAATTGCCATAGTTGCATATTTGCAGAACCGGTCCTGACCGCCCTGAGGCTCTAAACATAATCCTGCTGAGCAGCCCTCCTACCTGACTTGTGAACCATTTGCCATTTGCCATTGCCACACATGCATCAGAATATACATCGGTATGTTAGCGGATTATCTGGCAAAACAAATTAAAAACAGAACTATCATTTGACTGAGGGTTAGGGTTAGTTTGCATTTATACAAAGTTGAATATTACAGTAACATTGGACTGTCCAAATTAAATGTTACCTTTTTTGTAATTTTTTTCTTATTTTCTCCCAACTTTATTTTAATTCTCAGCATGTACCACTCTAAAAGCATGGAGTCACCAGTCATTTCTTTTCGAGCAAGGAGTTGGACCAACCAGTAGGACTTAATAGTGCAGCGATAAAGACACCCCCCATACCCCC
>OMLF01004428.1:3143-15718 GCA_900302615.1 Holocentrus rufus | reverse complement strand
GGCTTTTTTTTTTTTTTTTTTTTTTTTTTTTTACAAGGGAGGTTTCAAGAACTGTCAATTTGAAATGTGAGACTTCGACTGTGTTGATGTGACATCACTGCCATTCTCTGCTGGGATCAGTGCGCCCAATCAGAGTGCTGATTTCTCATCTGTGCATGTCTTGAGCCTTGCAATTTTCTCCTCTTCTTTCCCTCCCTCTTCCCTTTAGAAATAAGTGGCTTGTTTTGGAACAGCTCTGACCCCATCGTGCCCTTTTCTTCACATGGAAGGCTAAGTTAAGGGTTAGCCTTATGCGATCCAGACTGCCATAAGTGCTTCCCAAGCCTTTGTGAAGTGAAACCGGTATTAGGTGTAAAAAGGTTAATGATTGGTGCAGAGTGATGGATGCTTTTGTAGGTTATTAACAGTCACAGTATGTGTGCCCTTTGGACTGCTATTACCGATCATGACCGCTGACATGTAGACAGATGTCATGGAGAGAGCTGAGGACGCCGAAATGCTAACTGGTGGAAAATGTGATAAAGTGTGCAACAGACTCTCAGCTGAAAGGAATGAGCAATACCAGTGTGGCTGCCACACTCACTCATGATGTCACATGGCTAAATGACATTAGCACCAGTGACAAGTGCTTCAGGGCTTCAGCCTGCCTGATGCATGAGATTGTTGTTGTATGATCAGCTCAGAGATGACCTCAGCACTTGAGGGGTTAATAGCTCAGGCTTGAGGCTGAAGCTTTGGCTTGTTCGAGCCTGATTGATATGTTAAGATTGATTTTACTTTAGTTAGCATAATGACACAGACTGGTTGAGATGATCTGAGGCAGTCTGGTTATTGACAGTAAAAAGCTCATGAAAATTTAACACAGAGAGCAGTGTTTGCTGACCTCTGGAAACCAGGGGTGGATTACACATGAAATAGGGCCTCCACCTAAGCTGCCCAGCGGAGGATTTCATCAACTCATTCTGATGACAACACTCTTGTGTTGATGGAGGTTGCAAATTAATACACTGTGAGTCACAGCAAACCATCCAAACCCATTACATCTGCGTGAAGGACGAAAAATTGCACTGAAGGCATATTAATGATGTTTTGCACGAGTATAGGGTACTTAGCAGATTTTAATTTCTCAAATGGATTTTGGAGTCAGCTGTGAAGATGTGCATTTGTGTTTAATTGATTTTATCTATAGCCTCTGGTTCTGTGGGTGGTTAAAGCTTATTAGCAGAGGAAGATAAAAGCTATCACTAGCTTGTTCAGCTATTTTACTCCATATTCTCTCAGAAAAAGAGTGACCTGTCCTGCACCGAGTTTGAATGCAGAATCCTGGCAGTGTCGCTGAACAGCTGTGCTTATTTAGAGGACAGAGAGCGTTATTGAAATCCTATTTACACCTGGGCCGTGGGCGGCCCTCTCCATTTAAATGATTCTAATTTCCCTGCCATTTGAATAAATGTCAGAAACACTGTATTCTGTTTTAGGATTGGCTGCCTGCAACATCTGGCACAGACAGCTAGTCAGTGTGCCATGGTTGATTGTGCCTGGGCTCCCACTCTCTTTCATTCCTTTTTTCCCCCTGCACGTTGGAGTGAATAGTCTCTACATCTCATCACATTGCCTCTAGCTGCACACAATGAGGAAATAGGCTGCAGATTTGTCTCACATGCTGCTAAAGGCAGGTGGCTGGACAGGGAGGAGAGGGCTAGCGGGGAGTGGGGGATCTGATCACAGAGCATGACATATTTAATGATAAAGTTTCTGAGGAGAGTGGCGGAGGAGAGAGGAAACGACTTAATCTCTGTGTAAGGGTGGGAAGTTGTGAAAGGGTGGGGAGAAAGAGAGGTGGCTAGCAGGATGACCCTCCAGGGAGCACACCCAGCCCTGGACATATCCATAAAATGTATGAAAAATGATTAGGCTGTGACTAATTGCCCGTTTAGTGTCGCCGAAAGTTGTTAAACAGACCATTGCCTTTTAATACCTAAAGTAAGGAATGGGATTAATTAAGCAGAAATGTATTCTTCTACCCTGCCAAGTCCCTTTCTCACACTCTCTAAAAACACTGTGTGATGGGGTTTGCACCTCAGGGAAATGGTTGGTAATGGTCTGAGAATGGATCTCCTTTTCTCCATTCAGTAGTTCCTTTTGGGTGAATGAATGAGGTGAATAAGTATATGAGCAGCTGCCTCTATAAAAAGGCAGCGAGAGAACAAATGGAACCATAGAAGAAGGATGTAGGATTTGTGGTCACCCAGCTGTTCCGTCCGCTAGCATGAACTCCAAATACCAGGTCAGCACTTCTGTGTGGACCTCACACCACTTCGATAACACAAATTGACTTTAGCTGAAAACAGAAATCATTTGAGACTTTATCACACATCAAGGCTCCTAAACTGATAAAACCTACTAGCATGATCTTATGTAACAGATACGTACATCGGTTGTCAGACACAGTCATGCAGCGTGTGCCGTCTACACTTCATGACATTTCTGTCCGTGGCGTGCGGGCTGATTTAACAGAGGGTTATGAGCAGATTGAAAAGTTGACCTGGTGAGAGCGAGGCTAAGCAAAACAGGAAGACATAGCGGTGGGAGTTTTTCTCTGCTCAAAGATTATGAAACCAACCACACGATGAACTACGTTAAAAAAAGCTATAGTCTGGAATTTTTACATATAATTAAAAGTCTCTTATGTTCAATCTAATGCCAAATTAGCTCACACGATGGTGATTAAGTCTGTCACCCATTGATTTTGCATTATTGAAGACATTGGAAAGCTGCTGTCTGTGGTGACATTCCTGCGTTGGTGCATAGTTGACCTTTAGTGGCACGATTTATGTCAACTATTCTTCACATTTTCTACTGGAATTATTACTGAAATTATAGCATGGCTAATTACCTTGTCTGAGCTTTTAATGACTTTTTTTTCTTCGTTTTTTCTATGCACATAAAGATTGAAAGGCATTCCCTTGTGCTACCCGTAGTTTTCATACAGCGTTTAATGTTCTGCCACAAGAGGGAGACAAATCACAGAACTAAAAACTTCCAAACTGCAGGTTTAAGGCTAATTCACGGTTCTGCATTGAAGTATCGCTGTAGCTACTGCACAATTATCTACAACAGTGAAAACATTTTTGGTTCTGCATTGCTGGACCTGTGTGTAGACCACTGAAATATGAAATAACGAGCAAAGTTTTCATTGATTCCATGCAAACAAGAAAAGGATAGAAACGAAAGCAATTGTGTTCCGAATCAATGTTTTGGAATATTTCTTGCAATTAATCGAGTGACATCTGGCAGTTTTAATAATTCAGAGATGAGGCGTTGTACAAATGAACATTTTTGCACACTACCTCAGCTCAGCTCTCTCTCTCTTCTGCCTTCTCCATGTTGTTCTCACCATCAATAGAATTCAGTTGTGAAAGAAGTCCAAAGCAGCCAAGCGGATCAATCACACTTCCTGCGGTCTTGTGTCGCCCTATACCCAATTACATTTTTGAATGAGTGTCGCCTCTGTGGGCTACAGCAGGACCACACACTCAGATAGAATTAGCCTTCATCTAAACTGTTGATTTTTGTTTGTGTGCCATTTATGCCAAAATATGCAGAATTAATAACTAACTAATGATAGCAGCTATAAAGGTGCAGTGCGCTGTATCTCACAGGTACCTGGATTGTCTACAAGTGTGTTAGTGTTCACTCTGATCTGCAAGGACTAAGCAATACCAGTGTTACTCCCTTCTCATTCAATAATAAAAGTGACTGGTAGAATTGTACAGTGTGTGATATAAAACAGTCGGTAATTGTAGGGGCTGCTTCCAGTTAACATAAAACATGACAGTTACAATTTTATGAAGGAGATGATAGCACTTAAGACCAAAGAGTAAAACAATATCCTCAGGCTGTGCTTCAGTTGGTATTCAAACATGCTTTTTAATCTGTATTATCAAGTCAGCTTAGTGGGACATGTGTTTTTTTGTTGTGGTGTAGTTTTTCAGACTTTGTTTTTGTGGGGATCCATGTTTTAAAAATGACAAACCCGCGTGACCCAACTTACATTCACACACATCCTCCTGGAATTGTATTTAATCTTAGTAAAAGTAAATTCTCTCCACAATTGTTTGTGGAACAAACATGTTTTTCTAGAAAATACCAGGAGTTGCAGATTGTGTTTTTTGGGGCTTTTTTCACTGTCCTTTGCTTTCTGTGGGTTGTTTGTTGTGTTTCTGGCTGCTAAATAACACGCAGACGCACCACAGATGAAATTTATTCATCTGTCAAAGATCTCCACCTGCTGTCCAGGTCCCCTTTAAACCTATGAAAGCACAATCCTTACACACAACACACACACACACACACACACTCCAACTTTCGTTGTGTGAGTAACAGCTTAACTGCTTTTATAGCTAACTGGAAAGCTGCCACCAGTGGGCAAAACATGAAAAAATAGCACAAGGCAGAGAAAAAGAGGAAAGACTGAATATTTAATCTATTTAATACAAAACTAAATAAACAAGTCCTGTCTTTCAGTACAAATGTGTAATGTATCAAACTCTGTTGATGAGGATAAGCCTGTTTTAGGGATGATTGTAATCCTGGCAAAATATAACTAATATTAACATGAATATTAACTATTAACTAATTAACTAAAAAATAAAATAAAATAAAATCTGATTCAACCTGGCTCAATTAACATAATTGCTTGATTTGCAAAGCACAGCTTGATTAATGTATCCATGGTTTATCACATAATCTCATTTTAATTGTTTTTAATTGTTCTTGTTTTGGGCTTAAAAAAAAAAGTCACTTGTTTTGGCGATGTTTTGACAGTCAGGGCTCCTTATTTTATTTACACAATCTGGCAACCCTGAGCTACACCTCTTATCCATATAAACAGCAATATATGAACATTATATTCAGTGTTACTGAAATCAAAATAATCCGGACAATGCATTCCAGCACATCCTCCAACCCCTACAACTAAAGGCTGTAGTGAGCATGTGCACAGAAATACATTTCCTGTAAATTTAGTGTTATCAAAAGAAAAATGATCAAAATGATGTAACGTTATTGATCTGTGGATCTGTTACCACTGGCGCTCTCTTTCTGATCAAAAAGCGATTCATTTTTGTGAGTAGCTATACATTTTTGCTGTGGCTAGTAATTATTACAGCAAACAGAATAAACACATGACATATCGCTTGCTACACTTTAGCTAACATATTGAGGCTGATATGACAGGAGAAAGGAGGCGGATCTTGAAGATCTGCAAAAGGGGGTGGGATCTCCATAAGAGGCCAGGATCTTCTAATCCAATCCTTTACCCTCACCTTAACTGTAACGGGCCCCTTTTGAAGAGCTAGCCTACCCCGTTTTTGGGAAGATCTCTGGGCTGAGTTATGTACTTGTTGGCCTATTGGTCGTGTTTTGTTGGTAGATAAGCCTCAGCGCTGTATGCGCTCCCCTGTGTGGCTGTTATGTGAACTGTAGGTAAAAAATTTTAAATGAATAATAAATTCTTCAGTTGAATTTGATGACCTAATTGAAATACCCTGTGATTCCCCCTTGGGTCTTGACCCTGACTTTGAGAAACACTTTCGTTCACCTTGCTGTTGAGTCTCAGAGTCTGACAACGAGCTCCCGCTGGTCTTTTCTGTTCTGTATTTGTAGATGGAAGCATACTGCCTTAAATATTCTGTTACCCTCAAGCGAACAGCTTTGTGGCAAATATTCATGTGTGAATACAGATTTAAATCGTACAAAAAAACTCTGACTAAATGTTTCATGTTGTTAAAGAAAAAAAAGATGTACTCTTGCACTTTGTACTGTTGTACTCTAATCACGGCTTGATTGCTTTGTGTGTGTTGCATGTTGCAAGACATTGATCTAATTTCTCCGTGGACTTGGCATGGCGCTCCTGCTGGCCCTCTCATGGCTGTCTCTGTGCAAGGTGGTAAATCTGGTCTGGAGACAGCCGAGATCAGTCTGTCAGCGGGGAGATTTACACTTGACATGCTCTTAACGCCTTGGTCTGACACCAAGGGTGCCAGAACCCACTGCCAGACCGCCAGACACCAGGCCAGCACAGGACCCACACAGCCGTTTAATGGCTGTGCTTTCTAGGCTTTATAGCCCCGGCTGATGCACCGAGGACACAAGCAAAAGAACACTGATTGTCCACTTGAACAGCACACATTTGGACATGAGCCAAGATGCCATGACTCATGACTGCTTTCTGTCCATACCAGCTGCAAGGCCTTTTTGCTGCCTGATGATTAACTTTCATTTAAAAAGTCTGGTGTTTGTTTCTGATATATCTGAGTTATTCAAAACAAGTGGCATGAGGCTGTTCCACACCACACATTACTGAATTCTTGTAATAAGAGCGTATCAGCTATATAGTGCTAAATAATATACTGTGTGTGTGTGTGTGTGTGTGTGTGTGTGTGTGTGTGTGTGTGTGTGTCAGCACAGCACAAATATGAGTGAATCATTTTGTTTGTATGTCTAAAATATAAATAAATTATGACTTTAGAGTGGGGATGTCATAAGAACAGATACCACATCGATACCAAATTTCAAGAAACCTAATGGTACTCATCTTTATACAGTATCTGTAGTACCAACTGGTATTGCATTCATGAGTAACTGACCTAGTCCTGCTGGTCGACTGACCAAGAACACTGATCTCCCAACATGAGAGCACATGAGTACAACAAACAACTAAAATGGCGAGCGGTAACAACAAACTTTCATTATTAGGTCAAATTATCAGGTGAATCATTTATTAATTAGCCTGCTAATTAATTATTTTCAATATTTATTAACTGCATATAATATGGATAATATATAATACTGACATAAAATAACAAATAAAATCTTAAAATACTAAGTAGTACAGTACTTAAAATTAAACAGATGTTTGTCATTGTTATTATTACTATTATTATTATTTATTATTATCATTATTAATAGTAGTAATACATACATATAGACACAGACCAGGTTGATGCCTCAAACTGTTCACAAATGGTTAGCGCTCAGTGCCTAATTATGTAAAGAACTTAAGGGAAGGAGCTGAAGTTTTAATTAATTTTTGTTTATTCCTCCTGTTTCTTTCAAGCACATGACTTAATGAAATCCCACAGCTATTAATCTTTTGACATACCTCTGAGCTACTTTGTCAGCAAGGCACCATGAGAGCGCGAGCTGAGCCTGACATTTGACTAATTGCAGTCATTTGAGAATGATCACTGCTGTAATGTATTGGCAATGCACAGCAGCGTAACACAACATGCAGGCACCCCTGTCTGTCTGGTGACCCACTTTACAGTCAGAATAAGGTGGAAACTGGTAAACCAATAAAATAAACCTCCTCTAATTAGGCCAAGGGAAGTGAGATACTAAAAGGCACTAAAAGGTACTAAAAGGTGGCTGTTCAAGTCGCCATTAGTTATTGAAATCATAGCCTATTTCAAGGTCCAGTCTCGTCTCTGCAGGTATCGATGAAGACAGGAACCAATCCATGCCACAATCAATCATCCCCTTGCACCCCACAACACTGCAGCAAAACCGAGCTCCAACTCCCTCCTGCTCCATACAGGAGCTGGAGAAGAAATGACTCTTACCTGTCCTTGGCACCTTGTGAATTGCTGTATGTTAGATGAAGACCTCAGTGACGGCCTCCTGGACTAGACTGGAGGGCTCATTACATTCAGAGGAGACAGGTGCATAGGAGACAATGTGTGTGTGTGAGAGAAAAAGAGGCTGAGAAAGTGAGGGAGTGTAGACTGTGGAGAAAGTATTAAATATGAGAGATGGGGGAACCCCCCTTGTAAGGTGAAATAAGGGCCGCTTGGGGACTTGCCTTGTACATTGCACCTGTCTTTATCATCATTTAGCTCTTATGTGTTGGCCTTACTAAACTGTCAGCAATTCTCTGCCTTCTTGGCCTTTACCTGTGAAATGCCATGAAAATGCTGACAGGCTGCCAAAGCAGAGCTGCCTGCAAAAGAACTGCAGCTGACTTTTCTTTGAATCGCGTGTTGTCAGAATTAGCGGCGCATATACACACTTATGTGCTTTTTGCATTTGTATTCCACAGTCATCTGCTCCTCTGTCAGCTACAAATTTATTTAACAGTGACTTTCTGGAACTGAATCAGTCTGGGTCCCTTCACAACCCTCCAAAAAGTTAATAACCCATATGTTCTGATTATGATATTCCCCAAAACATGCTTCATCCATCCTTGATGCCCGTGTGGTTCGGTGTTGTTTCCTGTAATTGTGCACAGCTCCGGACCGATTCAGATGTCTCCTGATGTATTGATTGCCCACCTGAGCTTGACATTACACACATTATTTGCGTGCAATTTCATGCAATACTCAGCAAGGATATATTTCTATAGCAGTTTAGTTTGAGGAGTCATAGGATTTCAGCTGCAATCTCTCCTGTGCTCTCTTTCAGAAATTGCTCTTTTACAGTGAGTTCTTGCTCTCTGTCATGCTACGGGAAATATTCCAATCATCAGTCAGCAGATGTGACAAAAAGGACAAGTTTCACTCTTTAGATTATGTATGCTAATCAAATGAGCCACTGCACCGCACCATGAAAAATACATGTACCTGTTACTTTATGCCTTCATCACTAGCCTTAGTAATTCTGTCATTTATAAGCTTCTGATGGACTTTTAGCGTTCAAGCCTGGGGAACCTGGGTCAAGTGTTATTAGCAAATGCATTTTTAGCATTTGTTTTAGCTCACTTAAGTGGTAAATGGACATGGACAAGTATTTGAAAGTCAATTTTTCACTGGTTGACAAGTTACTTTCAACTTATGAACTGTCCCACCCATCTGGTACAGCAAGCAGGTCAAACAAACGCTGAGGATGAATTGCAAATTGTGTCCCACCAAGGCCTCTTCTGTGACCTGTCCTAGAACAATCATCCCCTCCTATTACCTTTCTTTGTTTTGCTCGGCACGCTCCTCAATCACGATGCCACGGTGTGTGTGAAAGTGACAGGGTTCTCATTAATTTTAATTACTGTGCGCCAAATCATCTGAAGGCAGTGTTTTGTCCCTGGTACCACCCCGCCCCGCCCCGCCCCACTTCCACTCCTGGCCACAAGCCCCGTCCTTCATCACCTGTGAAGGTCTAATCTTATCTATGGCTGTTCCATGGCTCTTCATTAATCACTCCCACAACCCAATCAAATGGTGAATGATGGTTGACTTGGCCTTGTCCAGCCATCCCTCAGGTACTGTGGGCCGCTCTCTGGTTGGCTGGAGCGCACTGCGGTATAGATCCTGTAGCCCGTTTTGACTGGCATCTGTGTGTGCATATCCGCAGTGGTGTCCTCTACATGGTGTACACTGTGTGCCAGGCATCCCTCTGCCAGCTCTCCAGTGGCCATGACAGTCTAAACACCTCATGGTCAACATATTGCTCCGCTGTCACTGACCTTGTGTCGTTACCAGCAGTGATTATGGATTCGATTTGCACCAAAGTCAGGACAAAGGTGAGCTTAAGGTGCAACATGAACACCACAAAAGTCTCAGAGTTGGATTTCTGCTCACTCACACTTGTGGCAAAAATCTTCAGCTTGTCAGTTATCGTTGTCTTCCTTGGGGAGCAGAAGGAGTGCAGTGACGGTATCATTTGGACTGGATCGGAGGTGAAATAGGGTTAGATAGAGAGGAGAAGAAGAGTTGAAAGGGGAGGGCTGAGGAGAAATAGTTTGTTCTTGTAGCAGTAGGATATAAGTGACACGACGATGAAACAAATCAATCCTAGGTAGCCGTAGCCGTTAGCCAATCCATAGTAATCAGTCTGTATTGAGCTCTCCACTTCACGGACCCTTACCAATCAACAAACACAACAGAGATCCGCAACCGTTTTCCCACATGGAGGAAAGGATGAGAGTGAAGGGCGGTAATTGTATATGAAATGTGGGGGAGTGGGATTGTTGTATAGGGATCACGGATAACATCACATTATATTGTCTTGTAGTAATAACTCAAATTAAAAGAGTGCATTGATCAGTGAACTAATACGTGCCCGCCACTGACGTCAAAAGACAGATGGCATGACTCACCCTGCAGTATCCATGTGTATCTGTGAGATTTTGTTAAGTCTTGTCGTCTGGACAAGCCTGGCTAAACGACTTCCAGTGAGCTGTGCAGCGATCTCCTTTTATTACCATGATACTTATGTGAGATGGAACCTAAAACTGTGTATGAAGCACCATATATGGCCCATCTGCTCGCATGGTGTGCAGGCACAAAGCTGCAGGACATGTACAGTTATACACAAAGCCTCAATTATGCACACACACAAACAAACACACCACATCTGCTTTATAGGCAACAGTATCATAAAATTATCTGCTTGAGAGACAGAAGATTTGGCATTGGTGCGCGCAGGTTTTCATAACCTTTGGATGGCTCCCATCCTTGTCCTACAGAGAACTGAGGACAAAGCTCTGCCCTATTAGAGATGAATAATGAGGCTGTTGGCAAAAGAGACGTTGCTAATGTTTTGTCCAAATATCTCAAATCTATCCCCAATGATAATGTATTCTGCACCACAGCCAAACAGCTCTATATTTGAAGAGGTGATTTCATTGCAGATATGACTTATAAAGCATTGAAACTAGAAAAGAAAAAAAAAGTCCTTCTCAAATATAATGTCTGGCGGGTGTATAGGCATCACAACAAGGGCTTAGTGTGTTTTGCTGTGATTGATGCTTTGCCTTTGTGGCGCCATAGCTTTGTTTGTTTATGCTAATGGGTGTGATGACCTGTTGGTCCCCCATCTAGCAGGGAAATGGCAGCGAATGCTGTAGGGAGTGAACCATTGATCTCTCCTCAGTGCCTCTTTCTCGCAGGTACCCTTCCAGGATTAACCAAGCCGGAGCAAGAAAAGAGGAAAACGTGAGGGGGGAAAAAAAGCCATAAAGACCACCATATTCCTTGTGGTTCTGCTTTTGTTATGTGTGACAGCTAAAAGGAAATGAAATATGAAAATGTTTTGACCCTGAATTGTTTGTCATCACTGAATATTGAATAAGGGACTCCCTCAAGACCAAAATATTTACAGTTAAAAGAAGAGATTAAAATGTGTGCGCAAACCTCTTGCATGAGATTTGGGTGTTGATTGTCTGCTTCACAATGGACCGAACATGTCACATTTTGACATCTTCTGTATACTATAAAATGATAATTCATACCTTAGGAGGGAAAATCTTGGTAGAGACATCAACAAGACATGTGGTCCTCTCCTTCAAAGGCTGCTGTCATGCGTGTAATGGTACCCCACTCCTCTACCCCTTACCTTAACCAGAGTGCATGCAAAATTTAATTTGTATTGCAGTTAGGGGTCCAGGCACGTAGCGCAGGAACCCTGTGGTATTTCTTCAGATTCTTATTCTTCTAAGGCGTCTGGCACCTATTGTTTTAGTTGGTATTATGTTTTAGGCAACCAGGCGCATTGGGCCAGCAGCCTTTTGTTTTTGGTGGATAGGCGACTAAGTCCATAGAGCCAGTAGCTTATTGTGTTTAGGAGTCCAGGCATGCTCAGCTCCCTCTTCACCATGATGGTCCAGTACAATGACTGCATAACCGCTGCCGCTGCACCAATCCATCTGTCGGTCTCCTGTTGTTATCATTATTATTATCATTATTATTATTCCCCGCTAAAAGTGTCTGGACCTCTGAAAGCGTAAGACCCGCAGCAATCAAATTTGAAAGATTGGTTTGTTTGATTCAAGGGGGGGAAAAAACAAAACAGTTAATTAGCCAGATGAGGACGCCATAACATGCCACTTTATGTTAAGGCCTATAACTTCTGGTGGCACAGACAGACCAGCTGCAGCCGGCTCATGATCTGCAATGATAGTTTTGTTGTCTGGTCTGTTTTCTATGTCCGCCGCAAGCAAATTTCTCAAGAAAACACCTTGAAAATACACTGGAAATGCTCAAATCTGCATCCCACACCTGCCAACCCTTCTGATTTTCCGGCCCCTCTCTCATCTGCTCCCTGTTGGAAATCGTATCATGGCTGTTTCTGAACAGTCAACAGTGTCTGCATGGTTACCTTACAGGCAGTTCTCTCTTCCATTCACTTCTATCTCCACTGAAAACATTATTTTCTGTCACAGGCAAAGCAGCTTTTGTTTAGAACTACAAAAACTCAAATCAGGTTTATGATTCAGTTGGACCATGAGAACCATGTAGAATCAACTATTAAAATTACATACTTATTCCACACATTTGTCATTTGTGTTGGAGAGACAGAGAGGGGCGCACACACATATTTTTATTTATCTTCTTCTTCTGCTTCTGCTTCTGCTTCTTCTTCTACTCCTCTTCTCAGGTTCACATGAGATGATATCTGCCCATTGTCCTTTTGCGGCTATAGTTCTTAAATTTATGAGTCATGTCTGGATTTCAGAAACTTTAAGAGCTAAAGGTCACAGACTTGACAGGGTAATTCTGTTTTAACTTCTGAACTGTATACTGTAGAAACAAAGTTCTTCTTGTGATGATTTCTGGGGTCAAGATGCATTAATCTGAGTAGCT
>OMLF01004421.1:2503-13086 GCA_900302615.1 Holocentrus rufus | reverse complement strand
TGCAGGTGTATACGTGGCTCTTGCGTATGGAGCGTCTGAAGAAGCCTTTGCAGCCGTCACAGCTGGAGGCTCCGTAGTGTTTCCCTGTGGCTTTGTCTCCACAGATTGCACAGTTACTACTGACCCCGTCCGGCCCCGGTAGACTAGGCTCTGTTGGCATGCTGTCTGGAATACACACACACACACACACACACACATGAACACACATGCACACATAAGGCACATGCACATACACACATACTGTACAATACACAGTGTGATACACACAGATACACATACTGTACATATATACACATAAACTTGCACCTCCTCATAATGTACCTTCGCACGTTCAATGCCTACGCTAACAAACCTAAGCGCACACTTACACACATACTGTAATACAGGACACACCCACAAATTGTCTGACAATGACTCATTTGTATAAACAGGCGTACTTGTATAATAATGCACATCTCTGATGGTGGGTTCAGATATCATATTGGCATCTGCTCTATCATAGCTGCAATATTTATACAATATTTATACATACAATATTACAATAATACAATACAATACAATAATATACAATATTTTGTGCAAAAGTTACACCTGTGCTCATACTTTTCTTCACTAACAAACTGACAACGGTCATGTCTCATATTTAAGAAAAGCAAACTTCTGGCAAGAGCTGATTGTTTGCAGTGTATAAACAAATTTATGTCAGCCAGCAGACCATGACCTGATCACTATTTTAGGCACAGTTTAGTCATGTGTTCGACTAGGAAACTATAGCACTTGAGTTGGATCAACTACACACTTTACACACCTCACCTCACCTCACCTCTCTTCTCTGACAATGATCTTTTTGTCACAATGAAATAGATTGACCAGCTGAATCTAAGTTCAATGATTCATCTTTGAGTTCACAGATTTAATCCAGTTCATTTATTAAGCTGAAATGTAGGAGACGTTGAGGAAAGATTTTTAAGCCTTATGACATCTGAGTCAAAGTTTGGAGGCTTAACTTGTGATTAGGAAGATTTGGATTTTGGTTTGTTGGATGTTTGTGCAGAAGTTGTACTGTATACTCTAAATGCTGTCTGCAAGTGAGAAGTAGAAAGAATCTATTGCAGGTCTATCAACAAGAACTGGCATCATTATCAATGTCATTGCTTTCGCTGTCGTCGCCCCCATCATCACCATCATTATGGCCATAAATGCTGTTAATATCATCATCATTATCCTCATAATATTTCATTCAAGGCCTAATGACCAGCTAAGGACAATGGAGCCCATTCAATAAGAAAAGACAATAAAAATATCACCATATGAACATAAAATGCACAAAAACCCCAAATGTAACAATGCATAGACACACACACACACACATCAACTACATATCCCCTCCCCCAGTCCCACACTAGACCGTGCCAAGGGGAGGTAAGTCATTGTTCGACTAACTTTCTGTTTGTCCCCTTCCTGTCCACGTGCTGAGTTGACATCAGTGTATCAGTAAGATCCATGTCTGCTATTCAATAAAATACTTTTACGACACATGCCTGCAATTCCTGCCTAAATTGTTTTATTAACTGATTTTGATTTCATGCCCTTATAGTTTTTACCCAACCCCTTTCCTCCATCCAACCATAGATTACAAAATCTAACTATACGGTGGGTGGAAATCTTTTCCAGCAATTACTATTAATATGTAACTGATTGAATGTGCTATCACTAAGGGCCCCTGTTAAAATGTCATGACAGTTTCCTAACAAGTCCATTTTTGTATAGAGTATGTTATGAAAAAAAAACATTCCCTGCTGATTTGCCTTTCTTCAAATAACTCATTTTTCCTTTGTCTGGTTTCACTTCTGTTCATCACTAATACTATAGCCTCACAATCAAAGACATATCAGCTCGCCCAATTCTTTTGACAGTCTTTAAAAAGGCATTATAATGATTATAATGCCTTTAATTAGGCATTTATTAGTTTTATTAGGATTTATTGGGTACACATGTACTAGATTCCACTCTGTTTTCTGTCCATGTTAAGTCATTTTTATCATTCAGTCTTCTTCTGTGTGAGTAGCTTGCTCACCTAATCAGTAGAGAAAATGTAATATTTTACTTTTTTTCTGTCTTTTTGTTTTTGTTTTTCCCCTACAGGCACCTGTGTTGTTGTGGGTAATATTGTGGAAAATTCAGTTAACTGAAAGTGAAAATTGCTAGTTAGCAATATTAGTTAGCAAGCATCTTTATGAAGGCTGGTAGTGGATTTAAATCAGGTAAGCACACATAGACATGACCATGGGTTTCAAAGAAATAGAACTGTTATCTAATTTGGTATACATCTGGTCAAAATCTAATGTCCATCCATGAGACAAGAGTGCTGTTCATCTGCCTAAATATTAGTGCTTATCTAGTGTGTGTGTGTGTGTGTGTGTGTGCCTGTGCTTGCAAATATACTGTAGTACATCTGTACATTTTCATAGTCTGTGTATATGTTGAATGTGTGAGCTGGCACATATATATAATGCATGTTCACTAGTGTGTGCAAATTCTGTTTATATGCATGTATGTGTGTGTGTGTGACTGACTGACTGACTAAGTGTGTACATGCATGCTTACCTCCCCCTCCATAGAGCACCTCTGCATTCTCAAAGCCCAGCGTGCTGTATGAGGGATCCAGGCCTTCACAGTAGTTAGCTACTTCCATATCTAACAGAGATTTACTCTGAGGGCCAGGATACTTCATTCCTCTGTCTCACTCTGATTCCCCCTCTCTTCTCTTCTCTTCTCGTCTTCTCTTGTCTTGTCTTGTCTTGTCTTCTCTTCTCTTCTCTAGTCTTCTCTTCTCTTCCACTCCTATGATTCTTTCATTCCACTCTTTCTCTATCACTATCCTTCTTTCTGCCAGTCTCATGAAGTCCTTACAGACATGACAGTGTTGAGGTTGATCTCAGGTATAGAGGATCTATAATCTCATCTGATTGGGCCAAGAACAAGGAGAGGGGAGGAGCCGTGGCTAAGACTTCTCACCTTGTTGCACATTACTTATCTGGCCTTCTCCCTCTCACTTATCACAGGGATGGACAGATAGCAGTGGAGGAGATATTCCCCTTCTCCCTCCCTGCCTTTCATTTACCATGAGGCAGGCTTCATCAGATTTTGCAGCATAGCTGGCACAAGATTGTGTGTGTGTGTGTGTGTGTGTGGATGTGTGTGTGTGTGTGCGTGCGCGCGTGTGTCCTTCCCTGGCCGCCTAATCTAATCAATAGCAGAGTAATAGCACCACCTCCTCAGGAGATAAAATCTATAAAGACACAAAGTGAAGTGGAAAACACTGATAACTTCCATTAACTCTTCCACAAACACACTGCTTGGCTTTACTTCCATCCCAATAATCTGTAGAACTGAACTTCTTATTCCAGATGAACTCAGCTCAACCCGCAGTAACTTTATTAACTGCAGCTGTTAATGGTTCTCATTTGCATCAGTTAGATATCCGGTTAGTTACATTGTTACAATTAAGGATGCCACAAGAATCAATACTTAGGTACCAAGGCAAAGCAAAAAATTTGAAAATGATATCAGTGTTTATGGTTTTACTTTATTGTGTCAGTGCGACTTGATCACTCTCTCTGTAACTCAGTTGTTAAAACTTTCTTAAAACCCACCATTTTGTTTAGAATGTGTGAAATTTGTAACAATCAATCAATAAATAACCCCCCAATTTTTTTTGTGTGTACTACATTTTGTGTAATTAAAATTTTTTTTTTTTTAAAGTTTGTGTAATAAAAAAAAAATCCATGTAAAATTTGTATCAAATTTTAGCAAAATGTAAAAATCCACCAACAACCTGCTGGATTCTAACAGGCTGATGTAGCCTTATATGTTTAAATACTTGAATCACTTGAAGTTGCAGTCATGCTTACAGGACTGTAAATAAAAATGAGAGCAGCAGGACATTTCATCCAATTACTCTAATGATTTGACAGTAGAGGCGCTTTGTTTTCTACTTGAAGACTACAACCCAAAAGTGCACTTTTAACTCAGTGTTCTTATTCTAATGCAGCCAATATGTTTAAAGTTTCTGTGTTCTGTATTGTGACATCCTCAATTACAACTATTCAGTCAGGCATTTAATCCAGTTTTTCTTTAATTACCATTAAATCAAGGAAGCTGTTACAATTGGCAAGACTCTTTTAAGTCTTTAGGTCTTTAAGACTCCATGTTAAAAATATTGGCACTTGTGCTGCAAATTATGATGAATTCAGATTTTCAGACCAGGATGATTAATTTTGAATGTCTTAGTTTTCATGCAGTAAGAGCATTTTCCCAGCAGCGAGGGACCATTCTCTAAGTGAAAGTAAGAAAACTGCTGAAACTGCGCTGAGTAAGAATAATAGAAATTTCCACAAAATGCCACAATTCTTACAAGTCTCTTTCAGTTCTATGAAAACAGAGAAACAAAAGCAACAAAAAAAAAAGAAAAATCTGCAACACCCTTTACAGTGTGTCTTTCAGGGAAGTTAAAAGAATGCTATAAACACACTCTGATTTACCATCATAAACCAGTTTGAGTTTCATTGCACTAAATACCATTGTGCAGCAAAACATAATCAGTTTGGGGTATTGTATCTGATAAGGTTGTAAATGATAAGAGGCTGTATTATAGGAGATTTGATGCCTTACATCAGTGATGTAGAAAGTATTCATGTCAGCAGGCACTGAGGGTAATACATTGCTGCTAGACATAACAAGAGAAGACTATTAGTGTCCAGTCACAGTGTAATAACTCCCTCTCTGAGTTTTTTTGGGAGGATCCATACATAGGCCGAGGTAAAGAGATTGTGAGAAAGAGAGCAAAAGAGAGAGAGTCATGATAGAGAGATTACATTTTAACCAGGCGGTGAGGTCAAGCCTCCTGACTCATCAGGTCTGGGGAGAGTGAGGAAGTATTTACTCTTTATAATCACATTCACAGGGCCCTAACACGCCAAGGATTGACACACAGAATTGCAGCGATCAAAGCAGACCAAAACATAAGGGAATAAATTTACCAGTGCTTCAGATATGAGATAACGATTCCTCATACTGTAAGCCAGGCTAGGAAGGTACAAACTGGACTCATTATGTTAGATGAAAGAGGAAGTAAATACATAATTGAGTAGTTTCCTATACAGACCCATGTACATGTGGAAAAGGAGGGTGCATGTCATGCCCTCTCTCTTTCTCCCCATCTTTCCTTTCTAACTCAACTGTCACTGTTGAATGAAGGATTTTTTTTTTTTAAGTCTGAAATATGAACAGAAAAAGACTGAATGTGCTTTGTTGTCTCGGTGCAACAGATAAAAAATTCTAGGCACTGCACCTGAATGAAGTTGAAATTATTTCTATCCATTCTTGCACGCATTCTGACAATTTGACATACCATACTGAGCACTTGATTTTTCCTTCTTGGCTACTGATACAGTATCAACTCCCATCTCATCATATGTATTTGCAACAACATATACTGCATACTGCTTCCTGCATATTTTAACGTCTCACTTCCACACTCTGAATTAACATTCAAAATGGCTTTTGCAATGATTAAAAGTCTCAGTTTGACTTCTTCTTCAACTGAAAACAGAGCAGGCCCTCTGACTGAGAAACTTTGTGTCCGCCTAGCAACCGAAAGCTCTATGGGGCCATAAAACACAGAGCTAATAGACTGTCTCTGTGTGAACTGGCCATAATAGTGTCGCTTCTATTTAGATTTGGGTTTGTAATTGTCATAGATGATGACCAGCAACCCAGGTGGCTTTGCACATCACAAAACTGCCACTTCCTGATACCTGAACAACAGTAACAAGGTTACTTTAGCTGCATGGCAACCTCAGTGTCCCCTGAGAGTCCACTCATGTGTGACTTTTACAGAAGAGAATATCGTGAATCAACTCAGGATTGCACCTGACAAATATCCATGTTCAGTGAGCTTGTGTTGTATGTGTGTGTTTTTATTGATTGCCATGTAATTCAGTTCTTGAACAAGTGAAACAGCATTAGCTGTGTGTATATGAATAGAAGAGTAAGGATTAAAGGATCATTTTCACAACTGATGAACAGTAGGCAGTTTCCTTGTATATAACAATACAGAGCACTGATCAGCACTGATCATTCAATAAGGGGAACGGTACAATATGTCCACATGCTTCTAATAGAAATATTGTTCACATGTCAGCACATTACACTGTCAGAGCTGTATAGAAACATCAGACTTTGTCAGAGGAATTGAAGATATTTGGTTGTTACCCCTCTTAGCTGATTCCCCCAATTAACTGGCATCCTATGCATTTTTGAAAGTTTAATGCAGATACTCAGTGGCTGAGTTCCACTGTGATGACACCTTAACACATGTAAAGCAAAGTCAACTGTCCAGTCACCAAAAAACAAAAAAGAAAGAAGCACTAGTATACACGCTTCTTTGGCACTGGTAATATGAATGCCTATGTTTATTCATATAATGTGGTGGTTGGCTCAAATCACCATGCTTCTGCATCCCCGTCTTGCAACTTAGCTGATGCTCTCTAGCACTGTTCCTCTTACAGATTAAGCTCTGGGACAAAATGTGAAATGGGTTATCATGTGATCTTTACAGCAGTGCATACATGACAAAGTGAGGCTATCTTATCTGTTTCCACAAAAACACTGTCTGCGAACTGTGAGGTGAGAACACTATCTCATTTAACACACTCAACAAAGAGCAAGCAAAAAAAACATATATATAGCAGACTTGGACAGCCACATAAGGATCCTCCCATCCAATAGTGTGCTGCTAACATAGTCAGCAGCACCTGTGTGTTGGGGGTACTATCGCATTTCCACCAAAATACCAAACCACGTGATTCACCAGAGCTTGGGGCTCAACTTCCTTGAGGAACGGAAAGGAAATCTCTCAGTCTAAATAAGCCAAAACACAACCTGTAGTTGTTACTGGTCCATGTTAACTTTGGACTCTCACTCGGTAGATACTTCGCATTTAATGACAGGATCCTCCGTATGATAAGTTTTGCTTACCTGCTTTTCTGTTTCCGTCCGGGATGTGCATTTATCCAGATGTACCCTTGTCCTCCGGTAGTGAGGGCTCAGTGCGACATTAGTCTAGGCGACACTGGGAATGGGAAAATGGTCAGGGTGTTGCGACAACATTAAGAGGGAAGGTAGGAGAGCTGTGGGGCCTATAATTCATGAAGCGACACATTGGATGGCGCCGCCATAGCCCTGTCATTAGATCGATTTACTAAACAAACTCAAAGTAGGGTGGGGATGTTAAACAGTAACCCAGAGCCATAAAAACCAAAAGGAAAAGGATCACCAGGTGTGTGTGTGTGTGTGTGTGTGTGTGTGTGTGTGTGTATATGTATGGGGCCTGCAACAGCAACTAACCAAGGGCAGAAGGTAAGGGGTTTGAGGTAATGTTTCACAAAATAATGGTGAAAAAGTAACAATTTTAGACATTTATTTCTCTTCTCAGATGTAACCCCAAACACATCAACTATGTACACAAAGAAGTGAAGTGTTTGCAAATACATTTAACAATATACAGTATGTATTTCTCTTTCACATTTCCCCTCACATTCCCTGATGATAAATGACAAACAAAATAGGCCAAGTCCACAATTACTCATTCCAAGCCAGGACTGTTGTATTTATAAAAGACCAGCAGGTGGCACATATGTTCACTGTACACTAACAGACTAACTTCATTTAATCTTCCTTTATTTTCATGTAGCTCAGAAATTAAACATTTGAGGACCAGACAGCAGATACTTGCAATCATTATATTTAGGAATCTATTATTTCAAATCAATAGCAAAGGCCATTTAAAGCTGCATTACAAACTTTTACCCCTTATGTGTATTTTGCTTTCAATAATTCTCCCCCTACACCTTTTCCGAAATCTAGACAGTCAGAAACATGAAGGTCAATGAAGCATGAACCTGCAGAACGGAACTTTTCACTTCTGTATGATTCGTCTCCCTCTTGTGGCAGTAAAATAAAAGCTGCTTGGAAAATACACATATGCGTTGCTGAGGGCAGTGTCTTTCCATCTTTATGTGCAAAGAAAAACAGAAGGGGGAAAAAAAGAGTCATGGAATCATTGTCACACAAAGGTAATCAGCCAATTACAATCTCAGGAAAAATTATGAAGTTTGGTTGATGTAAAAGTTTGGTCGGGTAATAGGCTGAATCATCATTGTGTGAACTCATTTGAGCGAACGTAACAAACATTTATTTACAAGCACAAGTTTTGTATTGTAGCTTTAAGATCCATCTTGTACTTCAAAAGAACTTCGGATCTGCACTAAAAGCACATTCTCGAATTTGATACTTTTCACACGAAGCCTTCCTTTTTCCGTCTCTCTCACTTAACAAAACAGACAGTTTTCACACACGCTGTCCTTGGTAGCACACGTAGCAGGATCCCCTCCCGACGAAGGTCAGCATATCCAAACAGGTCAAAGTTGTCATACTCAGAAACACCTCATTGATGTCCTGCAGATCGACGTGCTCTATGTAATACAGCCGGAACATGTGGTAGGGCAGGAAGAACACCACCATGATCATGGCAAAGCACAGGCTCTTCCCCTGGGCCCAGAAATCCTGCTGGGAGAGGCACGCCCGTCCAAACTTCCTGTACAAAATCAGCAGCACGTTAGCTTGGAGGGCCGTCAGCATGACGGTCACCACGATGATCAGCAGGCTTGTCATGTAGTTGAACACCTTGGCTGCAAGCTCCTTCTCTATGTTACTGCCAAACTTGAAACAATGTCCATCTGATGGGGAATCTCTGGCTTGTGTTTTATGAGTGTCACCGTCGTTGTGGTCAACGCTCATATTGTCATGTTGCTGGCCATATAAAAAATGGAGGACGCAAGGCACTACAATAATCACCACTGTCCACAGCGCAGCACTCATAACCAGTGAGTACAGCTTCCGGTTGACCTCCATTGGCTCGGCTTTGCCATAGAACGCCATCAGCCGCGTGACGAGGATGACCACGTAGAGCACGAAAGACACATACATGTGGACGTGGATCATGCCACTGACGGTTTTACACCATCCGAGGCTCAGGTGCCAGTGATGGGTGGTATAGTAGTAAATCCTGAAGGGCACAGTGATGAGGAAGAGGAAGTGTGTGAAGATGAGGTTGAGCACGGCGATGGTGGTGATGGATTTTACGTTGGCATGGAGATTGCGCATCATCAGGCTTAGACCAAAGCTACCGCTGAGCAGAACCAAGGAGTAGATGGACAGAAGGACCATGTGGTACTGACTGTGATCCGGTGCACCCTTGGTGGATGCCACTCCGGGGGTCAGGATTTCAGTGTTGTAAGTCAGGTTTGAAGTCACAGTTGGGGTCACGTTGGAGACAGACATCTTGAATTGGAATGGAGGGCAAAAGCAAGAGAAAGACAGAGAGAGAGTAAGAGAGTGAAGACAACACACAGAAGGGAGAAATGGTCAGAGAGAAAGAAATACATAGTGTAATCAATTTTTATTTTTAATTTAGACTAGTATTTGTCTACATAGTGGACCCTAGACCAGTGAGTTTCAGTGTGGTCTGTGGACCGCCAGGGGATCTTCAGCAAAATTAAGAATAATGTAATTTCACTCTATTTTAATGCAATATTGCAATAATAAATTGCTCAACTACATAAATAAATAAATAAATTAGTGATGGGGTGTAACAATTCAGTCATTATATCGATGGATCGATTCTAAATTCTGGTGATTGAACTGAATCTGGATCTGCTTAAAGAAAAAAATTGAATGAATTGCTCTGACTTTGGCCTCAACTGATATGAAGTGCTTTGAACTGACATATTCAAAATTTTAAAAAAGACCTTATGTTGTGTTGACCTGAAAAAAAAAGTTTAAGTAATTCTGTTGTCTGACTTTTGTCACGTGGACATGAAATTTTGACTAAAAGTGCTGAAATGAATCACCGATCGCTCTTAAATTGAATTGCCAACAAGTGAATTGAATTTAATCAATCATAAGCAAAAGATTCACACCCCAATGAATTATTTTAACTTTACATTATAATGTCACCACTTTGAGTCTATTTGTCAGTGTTCAAGCCTAACAAGACAATTTAACACAAACCAGAACATCATTTCCTGTCAGAGTCCCCAGAGTGAATCACTTCAAACGGGGGTCAACCGCTTAATGAACATCAACTCAGAGGCCGGAAACATGAAAAGTTTGAAAACCCCTGGCCTATATACATCCCTTACAACTGATGCTGCTCACATAACACACACAGCACAGATCAAGACAATAATCAGTAATATAATCTTAGTTTCAAGTGCTGTCATATATACAGAATATTTGACTGGTTATTACGCATAATCAGTATGAAGATGGCAAGATTAGAAATACCACATGCCATGCTGAGTGAAATATAACAGAACTGTAATGTTATGAAGTTAAAAATAACAAATAAAGATAAATATACATGGAAACAAATAAATGAATAAATAATAATAATAATAATAATAATAATAATAATAATTATTATTATTATTATTATTATTATTATTATTATTATTATT
>OMLF01004412.1:2599-30579 GCA_900302615.1 Holocentrus rufus | reverse complement strand
GGGGGGGGACTAATTATTTTCCATGAAATAGATGTGCCAGTTGTTTTAAACAATGCTGAATGATGGACAAGCACCTGAATCCTCTGATAACCACAACACATTTATCTCACACTGCTATGAACCAGAGAAATCTGCATTAATTAAAGCACATAGCCAGCATGTTAATCCTGTGTGAAAGTGTCAGAGAGAGGAGACTTGTGTTTGTGAGGTGATTAACTCTAAACCTAAAAGATGCTGTGAACAGCACTATAGGCTCTAATGTCAGCGATGTTAGTGCTTGATGTTTAATACTCGTTGCCTGATGCTTAATCAGAGACTGATGTTTACCAGAGGGAGGAAATGTGGTGGATGTTGATGTGGAAGTTTTAGGCGTGATAATTAGAAAAAGCAAAGAAAATAGGTTCACCATAACCTTCTCTCAAAAAAGTTCAGTGTTTCAGACAGGAAATCTGTAATTATCTGCTGAGACTAAGCTTCCAGCAGCATCCTCTGAAGCTCCCTCAACCAAAACTCAAGGTGACTCCTTTCTGTAGCGGCAGAGAAAAGTTTACTTTGCACTTTACCAAATTTATTTTGATGTGCTGCTTCATAGCCACCAAGATACAATAGGCAAGGGAAACATTTCCCAATATTCTCCCCTTATCTTATCTATTTTTTTTTTTTTTGACAATGTAAGTGCATAATCTTTCTAGCATATTTAGCATTGTTGATGCCTAATTAATTTTCATTTAAATTAGATTTTTAATTTGAAACACTCAGATAACTGTGATTATCTCATTTGAGGTACCTTGAGTGCCATAAAGCGTCTATTGTTTGCCCTACAACTTTATTTCCGCCGTGTTCCAACTGCTTTCCAATTCACATGATTCCTTTTTAGATATTTTTCACTTATGTATCATGCGTGTATTTCATCTGTCAGTATATGGAGGTGTTATATTTTTGAGGGACAGCCTTTTACAGTCTTAATAAAATCTGTACATAGCCTTGAAGTTAGTCAAAGTATTCTTTATTGAGCTGGGGAGTTGCTGCGCGAACATTGCCTCCTCAATAATTTATCAGTCTGAGTCTATTCTTACTTGGTTAATTAATTAGTTAGGTAATTAAAAGTTACATGTTTTAATTAAATTGACATGAATTCAAACACGGGGCCTCCACCCAAAAACAAAGGCATCATGGGATATAATTCATTTGCTAGCTTGAATGAGCTTGAACCTAAATTGAATTCTATTTATGGCTATGTGGATAAGTTAAGTTGGAAAAAAACAGTCTGATTCATGCTCTGTAACCCCGCCAGACACTAGTTTTGCTGTATTTGAATAGTGAGTTGCAGTGTAACACAGAGCAAGGAGATTAAAAGGTATAGAAAGGTTTTTGGAGAGAAGAGGAAGCCGCATGTTCTGTATAAACCTTTTGCCCAAGAACACCCCTGCAAATTCATTTGAGCAGATGTTCATCCGGTGTTCATGTATAGTTATTTGTATTTCGACAAAGAGTTATGTTTGCACGGCAGCCTGTAGGGCGTGGATACTCCGAGAGCTAAGACAAGATGAGAAAAAACATCATAAAAAGGCATAATTCTTCTGCTGTCACCTGGCATTCACTTCAGGCATAAACGACTGAGCCTGAGATGAAGTAAGTACCCAATGTTAGTGCACTCGTATGTCACCATGAAACAGAAACATGAGTTGTAATAAAACATGAGCAACTTTCATGAAAAACAAAAAGATTAGCCAAAGAAAATAATATAAAACATTAAAAACAGTTGATTACTGTATCATCTCAAACAATTTCTGTTATTTCAAAGAATTGATGTCAATCCTTGATCAATCATAATGAATGAGAGACCTTATTTTTTCTAATTATACTGATACAAGTGTGATGACATTGATATTGTAAACACATTATGCTCTGTGCCTTTATTCAGAACAATGGAAAACAACTACATAAAGTCTGGTTTGCATATATATTAGTAAACACCAGCCAGTCAGTTTTGTGGGTTACTAAATGTCAGTGTCAGTGAATCAAAGCAATATGGGGCTGTAGTAAATGTATCAATGTCTGTATTTTATTCCTTCTAAATGTTACCAAGATTGTTTTCCGTTGATGCCTGGTGAAAAATTGATTGACCAACTTCTATTTATAGAGAATTAATTTATATTCTGGACTCTGGAAGGCCAGGCCATCACAAATTACATTTTATCACCAATATTATGAAAGCAGGTGTCAAACAGAAAGCCTGGAACATAAAAAAACACAAGGGGTGCAGGTGGGTGTGTAATTATTTTAAGCCAATTACAATAAATTTCACATTTAACCACATTACCTGTTACATGTGACTGCTAAGTGGTTTTGTGTTAGCTGAGACCTTAAAGTTGTTTGTATAAAAACATCCTGCTGCTATGCAAAAGCAAATTGAATTTGGTCCTATTTAAAAATGGGCATAGTGAAAAAGCTACATTGTAAACAAATGTGCTTTGTTCCTCAATATAGAAATTCAATGTGATTCTTAAAATGTGCAAAGGAAATAGATGTGAAATTATTTTAGTAGGAACATTGGAGTAGTATAGCAACATAGATATGGGGTGGTGGTGTTGATGGGGCGGTCGGGCTGACATTAATGGAGACTGAATCAAGTGATTCTTCCTTGACTGACTTATTTTCTGCTAAGTCATAACGTTCTCCTCAAACGTCTTCATCACATATCTTGCTTATATAGATTAGTATCTGACATATCTTACTTAATCCAGTCTGGCTTGTAAAATTATAGTCACCAACCATCGAGTTAAATCCAGGATGTCCATGCACCAACAACAATCACCAGGACAGGATGCCCTTCCATAATTTCAGTAATAGGCAACATCGAGCATCCTTTGGGTTTGCACAGCAACTGTGTCTGAGCTTGTTTACTCTGGCCTTTCATTTGATGGGCAGAATAAATGTTGAGTAATCCAGATGGGGGCTTTAAACAAACATTTATTTATGGGTAAAAGCTCTCTCTCCATAGCCTAAAACCTGCCTGTTGAATTTTTTGGCTTTGTTCGTATTTGCTCATTAGTCATGCCATGTGGTTTTAAATTTTGGGAGATTCAAAATCATACAGCCGTATTCAGCACCACAGAACCATGCCCAAGTAACAGGTGTATCATTTATAAGTAAATGCCCCAAATGGATTCACATGGCTAAGGCTTATTCAGCTGGTGATTACCTTTTGAACCAACTGTAGTGCCATGGATAACTGCGTTCTGTTTCTCAGGCTATTATTCATCAGCTAAAGGTCAAGAGCATTATTTGCAACACAAGCTGAGACTTGTATTGTATGGGCCAGCAGATTGTTTTCTTCTCTGATATGCATGTGAATGTCAAATTAGAAAACTGAGTCTAAATAGGCAGCTATTAGTGCAAGTGAGGAGCCTTTGTCTAAACCTGAGGTCTAATCACTTATTCAATCAATAAGCATTGTGTCCCTGTTCTCCTCCACCCACCGCTGTTGCATCCTGCAAAAAGCAGCTGATTTTCTATTTCAAAAACCATGGATACACTTGAATAAAATATATATTTCTGCCCATAGCCAGAGCCTAATTGGCTATCTCAAGTACTAACAAGGTTCTTTGGGTTGTTGTAATTAAATCTGAATCCATTGTCATGTTAACAAAGTAATTACGTGAGCCGTAGATGATCTCTAAACATTCTTTCTCCCTTGTCAAAGGCAAGAACACATTTGACAAACAAGCACTGGAAAGATGCAAAAGTGAACCACACTTAAATATGGATCCACTTAATTTGCCAAAAGCCTAGTTCGTCAATTTAATAGTGATTACTGTTAAGAAGCCTGCAGCTCCCTTAACTACATAATCAGTGAGATGTTGAAAAGATAACAAGATTGTGCCTGAAAGTAGAAGCCTCCATCTACTCATTTAGCTGTTGTAAAATCCACCTCCACCCCATTAACACCAAGGACAATGTGGCGCTGTGCAAGTGTGGCAGAGTGCTGATCAGACTTATTACAGTCACAAATCCACTTGAAGAAGGTACCAAAAAGTGTTTCTTTGGCTTGTTATCACTTTTGGCACCCTATAAAACCTGGTTTAAGGTAGGGGAAGAAGCATGGTAAGAAGCACTTCTGCATGGTGCTATATATATAATCATTTTAAAGATAATGGTTGTTTATACAAATTAGTAGAAAATAATTTACCGTCAGTACTAATGGAGGTTCAAAATAAAAAAGGTCAAACATGGTTCATACCAGGCTATCACAGGCTCTTTTCAAATGTTGGGGATTTGACCATTTCACTTTTAAGTTATTTAAATATAAATGCTTTATAGTTCTGAGTTACTGTAAGAACTATCAAAGAAATGATGAAAAACCATAATAGGTACATATAGGACCAATAATGTTTTGAAATGGAACATTACACCCTGATGAACAACCAAAAATGGTTCTTTATGGGACCATAACGGCGCCATGGAGCACAGAATCACTGTTATTACTGTGTGCTGTAGGAGCAAGCAATAGTTCTTCAAATTACAGTTAAAAACCATTAAGGAATTCAATCTTCAGAAGCTAAAGGTTCTATAATGCACCATTTAGTTCAGAAAAAAAAAACTCTAAAAAGCCATCTTTTTAGAGTGTATAGGGCAACTATTATCCTGCAGATCCCCTGCCCCTGGAGAGGTGACAGTCCTTTCGCCTAGCACCTGCTGGTGTTTGGCACCAAACTCCTCGCACATCCTATCTCTGCATCTGGACAGCACCAGATGTTCTTGAATAATTTCACTTGCAGGTGAAAGTTCCTACCCTTCACAGCTGAACTCCACTTGCTCTACATTTCTCCCAATCTAGAGACCTCAAGACATGCACAAGCAATTTCTGTTCAGATATACCATTTCGTGCATTCAACCTTCACTGCAAAGTGGGGTGCAAGCCTTGAAGAAGGGCCATTGGAGAGCCATTTTCCACTCATTTCATTTGCCCCCTGCTGAAAAATAAGACTTTAACCTGATCCTGAAAGGTAACGTGTCTCAAATGCATCACAATGTCCAAAAAGCAGATGGCTGTCTTGCGGGGTAACAATTCCACCTCAGAAACGCTGAATAATACATGCATATCTTGCTGTGATCCAGCGAATTCAATAGCCTATAGAAACGGATTGCTCTCAACATAAACCATTTTGCTTGAGGCCGTTCTCTTTCCTCAGGTCCAGTCTCCCATAAATAATTTGCCTTCAACCTTCACATGCATAAAAATTGCAACTTGTTGGTTATGAGAGAGAACAGTGTGGATGCACCTTGAATGCCAATGTGACGATGAATAAACAATGGCTCACTGCTCCAGGAGCAATGCAGAGCTGCCAGGAGACATTGCTTTGAGTCCACAGGCTCTCTTAATGGTTTTTGCCACAGACCAAGCCTTTCAGTCAGCTGTGAATGGGGGGCTGTTTTGATGGGGGCGGGCTACTTTAATAATTTCTAACAAACTAATAATGTTCAAGGCACTTCAGACATCCTTGACTGATTCTTTTTGATTGCCCTCCAACTGCTCAACTCGGTTTAAACCAGGCTTGAACAGACACGCTGTAGTAACACAGTTGGCCACATTAATAAGGAATGGCCTCCCATGTTCTGAGCATGTCCGAATTATTATCTATGGCACAGGTCATAATGTTAGTAAATTAGAGGTCGATAAAATACTGAGTTACACAATACTTTGCATGTGTTTTTAGTAGTTCTGATATTATACTTTGCCTAAATATACAAAAGCAATATGAACAATAAAAAATCATCAAGATTCTTTGCAATGTTTCATTAAAGGTACAAGGTGTTTGAGAAATGCAAATCTTTGGTCTTCGCAGCATGTAACAGGAGCTTTGTCGTTTTTGCGGTACAACAATGCCATCTGCTGGTGGATTAAGCAAAATGCATTACAACTTCTAAATCTATTCAAGAGAATATCTCCACATCACAAGACTTCAAGAAACTATTATCAGTTATAATATATCTTTATTTTTTAAGACTCTCATTAAAATAAACCATTTATTATGTCTTAACAGAATATCCTTTTCTACAGGATTGGATTTGAAATAGCATATTTAATGAATAAAACATCACCATATGTAAAACACCACATTGTTAAAAGATCCCTAAAAGGAGAAAGAGAAATTCATTTTGTGACAAATCACAATGGCATACAAAATATACTTTCCTAATGAATGTGGTGATTTTCATTTATGTCTAGCATATTTCACCATAGTATTTTTGACCTTAACAGAAATCACTGTACTCCTTGGTATTTTATGATTACTGTACATTAGTAATGTCCCCTTTGTGATAAGGAAAAAAAGTGGAAAGTTAAAAATAATGAGTATCAGTATCTTCCATGTCACCACCAAAAGTGCTAATTTGCTGAACTTATTTCACATCAATTCTGTTCCCACAAAAATATCAAGGAGCGTCATGTACATCAGGTTAAGTAAGACAATGTGTTTCATACACAGTTAGCCTCAAAAGTGCATGTTGAAGTCTGGATTGTAATTAACTTAATAAAAGTTAATTACAACCAAGGCTAGAATAGAAAAAAATAATGTACAGTACATTGGCCACGTATGCTAGCTATTTTATTATTTATACAAATATGATACATTTAAAATGACATTATTTTTTACACATTCTTAGTATTTTTAAAATCATAACCACAAAACCAGTTGTTACTGCACCTTTTCATCTCATGTTTAGACAAAAATAAAAGAAGATGTTGGCCATCGCTTTATCACACATGCTTCTTTCTGTAACTCTCAATTCCAATTAATCCCTAAATTTATGACAGTATCTGCATAGGATGTATTCACTCCCTTTGAGCTCCCTCAAATCCCATCTCAATATTATACTACAAGCGCTATCAACAGTATGAGCCCGAGCATTGGCCCCACTTCACACCGTCATTCAGCGGCTCCTGAAGGTTAAAATAAACACGCTTTAAACACAATAGTCTGTTGGTCTGGCAGAGGATAAAGTGCTGTTCTCCTTTGGCCCCGGTGTGGAATTAGATAAAACCAGTGGTGAGAATCACTCATAGACCCCAGCCTCTGATCTCAGTCCAGCATGATGAAAAGCCCCATGACCCAGAGCCTTGGACAGCAGTCTGTTTCTGTGGGGAGACATGCAGCCTTGACCAGGGAAATATCCAGCGACGGCTTTACCAGATCTTGTGGGTTTAGGTTTGGGAGCTGCATAATACCCTTCCATGTGGTCGTAGTATGTGGGCCTGACTTTAGTGCTCTGAGTCCTTCTGTTGGGCTGAGTGGAAAAGGATCCCAGGTGTTCTGGATCCAGAGGGGATTTAGTGTGGTAATGGTAGTAGTGACGATTTTCTTTGATACTTTGTGATCGCCCTGGTCTCCTGAGGATGCTGGGTTTCAAAATACCAGAGTAGCTGTTGACAGAATTGGTCATAGTTATTCTGTCCTGGTCACAACCTCGTGTATGGCTTCGGTCATTGTGCTCAACGTTCTTGAGATTAGGACAGTCCCTCTCTGGAAGCGAGGGGATTTTGCGCAGCTGTGGCTGCTGCTGCTGCGAGTGGACTGGCTGGGAGGAGCTCTCTTTGATCTGAATCCTCCTGGATACACTCTCTTGCCTGCTTGGTACGGGCTCATCACTAGACCGGTGACCACCCCGTTGCCTGGTGACCTCAGGGTCTACCTGTTGGGGATTGGGGGAGGTTGGGGATGTAGCTATCACCTCATGTTGGCCTTCTGCCCTGTCAATGGAGAGAAGGCAGGCATTTCCTGGGTCAGACTTACTCCTCGTATGCATTATCTCTCTATTTCTTGAATCAGTCGGTGAAATGGGATTCTCATAGGGATACATAGCTGGGCTGGTCGCTGTATGCCTATATCTGTTCTCTTGCTTGACTGGTTGATAGACGACTCTTTCAAAAACTTCTGCATCTCTTGCCTCATAAACCACCGTGTCCCTGCTCTCTATGTAGAGCTCCCTGTTTGCCGGGGGGACATGCTGCGGAGGGTAGTTGTAGTAATCAGACTTTCCGCTATCCCTTGTGGAGCGCAAGGTGTAGGACTGACTGTGTCGGATGCCACTTGGCCGATAGGGGTCCACATAATAATGAGAGCCATCTACTGGGCTGACATCTGAGTAAGGGCTGTAACGGTACTCAGCACGTGCATTGTCAAAGTATGGCCGAACAGGCTGGAGGCCAGACTGAACCAGCCACTGATAAGGTGCCTCTTGGCTGGATGGCTGCTGGACATAAAACATAGTATCAGGAGGTAGGACCTCTGTTTCTGCCAGTTCATAGTGACTAATCTGAGGAGCATGGAAGGAGCGAGCCCTCCGGATGGCCGGGTGCCCAACTATTCTTTCATCTGACCTCTGCCATTGGCCTTGTTGCCTGTGGTGGTCACTGATAAGGTGGTCATCTCTGGGGGAACGTCTGTACTGAGGTGACAAAGGCTGCTTTAAGCCTAAAGTGCTGTAGCGACTGTCAGAGGATTGCCTGTACATGCTTTTCGGCCCTGACAGGTGAAGGGGCAGAGCGTCGGGCCGAGGGCAGCGCGGCGCAGGCATCCGATCTGCCAGACCAGGTCTATGATGATGGTTACTGTAGACGTCCTCAACCGCCCCGAGAGATCTTTCTTCCTCTTGGCTGTAGTGGTGGGTTGACGGTGGTTGCAATGGACGTGGAAGGACCTCCTCTATTGAGGCAGGCATAGAGGTCTCGGCCAAAACAGTTCGGAAGTTAAAGACATTGATAGAGTCGGTGTTGACATAGATAGGAGAAGTTGAAGGGCTCTGAACAGAGTGGACCGGCTGGGTGGGTGTTGATACGCCAACGCTGTGGTAGGTGGGTTCAGCCTCTGTGTCATCAGGCTTCACGTTTCTAAGTGGTGGCTCTTTCCCCTCTCTGTGGTCCCTCATCTCTGCACTTCCTTCATCTAAGCTTCCAGATCCCAGCGGGCTGACATTAGGCGTGAAGTTACTCATGGATTCTTGCCCGTGAGCGACCTGTAGCGGCTCTGAGCCGAGATGCGCAGGCAGGAAATGGACAGGATGGGGGCAGCAGTGGCTTTCGACAGGGGTGCGGGCCGGAGGCAGCCACTGGGAGACAGAAGGGACGTGAGGGCCACAGTACTCCTGGGGGTACGGTTGGAGCTCAAGAACAGAGGGCCGAGGCGGTCTGTCCTGGGCATGAGGAGCTTCCTGTCTCTGGAGAGGGTGTGAGGGTGCGTGGGTGTGGGTGCTTCTCCTCTGGGAGCCATCAGTGGCTTTCTGGGCAGATTCAGCCAGAGCCAAAGCCAACTTGCGTGCAGCACTCGTCAAGGGAGGGTGAGGAGGGAGAACAGACACTGAACTCATAAGTCTATCTGTTCCTGGGGGGGGATAAGACAAACAACGCTACAGTATGACAGGACAAACAAAGCTATGGTAAGACATGATGGGACAAGACACAAAAGCTTTGATAAGAAACTACATAATACATTATTATTATTACTAATATTATTATTACTATCATTGGTAGAAGTAGTAGCATTACCATAGCATGAAATTAGGTGAAATTACATCAAGAGTATATTCAGGCTGAGTATACGATATGTCATAAATGATATGTTATATAGGAGTTACTACTGACCAGGATCAGGCAGGTTCTGTGCAGACTGACTGATGTCCGTAAGGGCCGATGCTTGGCTCACTGTGCTGAGCGGGCTGCAGGGTTGGTAGGAGACTCTGGGCTCCTTTCCATCTGTCACTGGAGCTTCACATGTCTCCACTGGAGGTGAAGAGGAGGGGACAGGTGGAGGAGAGGCGGATGCTGCCCCCTGGGGGTTAGAAACGCAGCGTGGTGTGGAGGCAGATGCAGTCTGAACATCTGCTTCAGCCATAGGGTGGGTCTTAAAGGACTTCTTCCTGAGTTTAGGGGAGTGCAGTCTGGTAACCTTCTTCCCACCTTTACCGCAAACCAGACTAATATCTGGAGACTGAGAAGTGCTGACGATTTTGTGAGGAGAGGAAATGGGCTCTGATTCACTCGATCCTCCTGCACTCTTCCTCCATTTGTTGCTCTCCCTGTGTTGCAGGGCAGGCATCGCTGAGGGTGGGCTGCACTGAAAGGACATGGGGTCAAAGTCCAAGGTAGAGATGCCTGGAGCCGGGGGGCAAAGGTCAAGGTCATCCTCTTGACGTGGAGGTGAATCACGTGGTGTGGTAAGAACACATTCAGCACCATTATGGCTCTTATTCAGTAGGTGGGTACTGTGGTCAGTTTTACTTCTGGTGTTGCGCAGGTCGTCCCTACAGGCGGCAGAAATGGCCTCACTAGTGGAACGAGGTCTAGGGGGGCGGTAATTTTGAGGTTCCCCTGTGACGGAAGAAAGCAGTGTTTAAGAACATAGACTGTAGGAATCCTATGCAGTGTGATGTCTAAAAAAATCATATGAAACAGCTGTTGTGTGCTAAAAAAAGGTAATAATTAATTACCTTCCACATTGTGCAAAGAGGTGAGAGATTCCTCACTTTTGGTGGAACGCAACGTACCACTGTCTCCTCTCCCACCTGCATGTAGTTTCAAAATATCAAATCTCATGGCAACAAATCCTTACCACTTTTGGTAAAAATAGTTTTCAGCAAATTAGATCGTCAAGATGACACAAAGGCACTGACACCTTCAAAGTTCATTAAACAGTACAGCAAATTTTGACTGCGTAAGGTAACAGTGATCTGACCTGGCAGTGCGATGCTCTTTATCTCGTTTGGCTCACTGGGGTGACGCTTCAGCTTACGTTTAGACACAGAGTGGGACTTGCCGAGGTGGAAAAATGAGAGCCAGTTCCCCACAGGAGACTTCTTAGCCTTAGCAGGAGCCCGCTTGCTGCCACAACACAAAAACAAACCCATTTCCATCTTGTATTGGAATTTTGCTCAAGTAAAGTGTATTCCATCTTCATTAAATGTTTAAATTGAAATGAAGAGCTCATAATTCATACTGAAGACTATGTAATTATTATTAAGCCTTTATATGTATAAAATTGAATTTAAGACATTTTAAGATTTTTTAAGGACCTGCAGACACCCTGATTATGGTTGAGCACAAACAAATAGCAAATTGCGTGTAAGCAAAAGGGTTGATATGATTCTCTTTACACAAAAAAATAACAGATGATTCCTCCATGGGTGAGTTAAAGTACCTCTCCATTGGGAGCTCGATGACTGTATGGAACTTGCCCTGCAGAGCTCCGGGTCCCTCACCGACCTCGATGTAGTCGCTGTGAGTGAGGCAGGGGGTCGTAACTGGGGAGCCCAACTGCGCCTGAGTACGGGCTTGGGCCTCCTCCAAAGACAACAGCTTCGTCGAAGGGGAGCAGACCAGCAGTGACTTGGGTCTGGATAAGGTGTTGTTACCTGCAGGTGGAGTGTTAAAACTGTTTTACTGCGTGTCCTTTTATATGGCCAGTAACCATTTTCTCTTCCTTCGTGTGCTACAGTAAAAAGTGACGACCTACCTGTGCTCTCCCGTATGATGGCATTAAGTTTAGGGCTGAAGAGAGCCTCAGTGTTGTTGAGGATGAACTCCACCACCACAGACTGGATACGCACCTCCATGAACGCTGCTGTGCCACTAAAACAGGCCGACTCAATCTGTCTGGACCTGAAACACAGTTACAGTACAGCACGACCTATTTCACTGCTGAGGACTGCTGGGACATGCCCCAGTTCACTGTCACAGAAGGACTAGAAGGAAACAGTAATCCTGGTAATGTGCTAATTTTACAGTTTGCGTGCAGTCATAGATGGCTAAATACAGTGTTGGTAGTTCAAGAGTCACCTGAGGAGATTGGGTGCCCAGACGATAGCCAGGTTTTTAGTGTGCATGTTGGTGATGGGGCTGAAGGTGGCCAGATTGGAGAGGTGCCTCATGAGGAACTCCAGAGTCCTGTGGATTAAGAAAGTAGAAATTCGGAAAATGATAATCACCTGTCACAATTTCAAAATAGTAGATTTACAGTAACTCTGTGTAAAAAGCCTATATAGCAGGGATTTTTCAACATGATCCAAGTTGATCTTATTGGGACTTGGAATGCTGTCCTGTACTCAGGGGGTTATGATTTCATTTTCCACAGACAATACATTAGGATTTATTTAGATTTACTATGAAGCTGGGAGGTAGGAAAGAGTAGAAAAATCACACAGACCAAACATCAGCACCAAAATAATCTATGTTCTTGCATAAATGCTCTGTGGAAAGACAGCTTGAGATTCTCTGATGCAGTGAATTATTTTCTAAAGTCAAACAATTCCACTTCTGGCCACCAGGACGCAACAGTGAGCCTCCGATTTGACCTGTAATGTGGGGGAGGCAGCTGCTGGATGACGTTGTGGATTTTGACCAGCCTCTCTTCATCTGTGGCTGCAGACACAGCCTCCTGTGAAAACACAAGATGAAGCACACATCAGAGAGGCGGATAATCAGAGCGGAGGGAGCTGCTTCTCCTTGACATTCCCACTCTCGTTTTCCTTTTATTTTCAGAGCAGAGCTATTGTGTTGGCTTGCTTAATCCCCAAGTTCTGTTATAGCATGCATATCCCCTCCTATTCCTAGAAAGCTCAGTATAATGCACTGACCCCATTTTGAGAACAGCAGGAAAATTAACTAAAAACCAGCCAACACTGTTTCTTTTATGCTTCATCGATGGGGAATTTGAACCACATTCTCTGCAGATTTGTAACATTTTTCCTGACCCCTGTGCTCATTCTCCTCCCCATATTTATCTCCATCACAAATCCACGCCCCAGTTTCTCTGGTCTGGTCCTTACCGAGAATCTGTCATAGAGCTGGTAGGTGAGGAGGGGGTTGGGCAGCTCTCTGAAGTATAGCTTGCAGAGGGAGCCCACTGAGTGGATATCCTGTCTGAACACATCTCTGCTGAGGTCTGGGATCTGTTCCGAGTCAAACTCGTGCCTGGACAGAGAGACAGAGAGAAGAAATCATACGGGATCTATGTTTGAAGGATTATTTTTGAGGAGGTGATAAGTGGGAGCCCTCCTTTTCCCATCTGCCAATGTGAAATAACAAAAGTAAGGGAGATATTTTAGTAATATGAGCGACTGTTCACTGGATGATTTCCATGATAGAGCTATGATTTATCTTTCCAGTTCTGATATCTGGCTTACGCTCTGCTTTGATTAGGCCTACAAAGAGACCTGCAGACCTGAAAAGTCCAATTTTACAAATGACCAGGATTGCATTTCCTTCTCTTGAACATCACCAACATTATTTTTTCTCAAAACACAAAATTTGGTATAACTACTGTTAGGTGGAAATGGTAAAGCAAGGGGTCTCACAGCACCCTTATCATTGACAATCATTGTCAATGCAAGCTAATTCACTTTCTATAGAGCTGAGTGACTAGAGGGACTTTCAAACAGTGAGGGGATGCTTTTAACATGTTTGCCGTGTGAGACATGTTGCCCAAGGCTGAAATTTTCAAGTTAATCAGCAATTAACAACCAATCAGATGCCTTTTTGTCAGTGCTTCCATGTTTCATGAACAGCTTCCCCCGGCAAGCGCAAAACTGATGTGAAGTTGATTACAGCCATTCAAAGCTCCCACGTTCTCTACAACTTTTATGTACAAGACTTCAGAACGAAGCACCTCAAAAACACTGGTTGGAAAACAGTTGCATCCATGGTTAGAACTGATGTTAAACTCTCAAGTTAGGGTGATTTTTCTTCTTGTTTGTTTTTAATTAATACCACTGCTCCTAATTAGTGATTGCTAGCTAGCTGTGATGTAAGATGAAAAGCAATACCAAAGCAATGAAAAATCCCACGATTTGCCGTGATTGTGAATCTCTCGCTCACAACTGGTCAGAATTGAGCAATCCATCAAGCAAGTTCATTTAGCATTTAGCATCCCTGCCCATTCCAACCTTAAGATGCACACATACAGCTGCACTCACCATCAGACCACCCTGTAACAGGAGGCACTTGAGCTGACGTAGTGAGCATGATATATTAAAAATAACCAGTTATGAGAACGAGGTCATTAACAAAACCTGCATAGGCATTAATCAGCAAATATTTCTATGTCAACATCTTCGCATAACACATTGTCAGTACTAATATGAATTCTGTGTCTTAAAGCATGAAGGAGTTACAGTAGTTTGAAGAAAATCCTCATTGATCTAATAAGTTTTTTATCATGTATCATTCTTGAACTGTTGTATTCATAAGAGCACATGTACACACAGACAGACAGAACCCACCACAACAAATCCTGCAACATTGCATTGAAACACATTGTTCTGGTTACTAGTATCAGTCTATTTTAAACATCGAAGAGACACAAACCTCAGTTTCTGGATGTTGGAGGAGATTCCAGATAGTCTGTATATTCCATCCACAACCCCGTGCTTCTCTATGAACTCTGCACAGCTCTTGATAACCTGGGGGACTACAGGACAGACAAGACATGAGAGGGGAACTGCATCATTAGTTTTCCATGAAACAAGTGATGGTAACACTTTATTTTACAGTGACCATATTCTTTTAATATTAATATTAATCAAAGAATAGTGTGGTACATTGTTTTTTTATCACACCATTGTTGCCTACAAATTAATACTATATACTTACTTACTATAATGCTTTTTCTATGGATTAATACACTGGAATAGATCCACTGTAAAGCAAAGCATTTCCCTAGTAGAAATAAAGAAAAGGCTTAGTGCTAGTTACATGCTTGCCAGCTGTGAGCATCTTGGCAAATCATCTAACCAGTGTAAATGTTTTCCATGACAGCCATGGATACAGACAACACCTCAAATGTTTTAGCAAGACTGCCTGTTAAAACAACAACAAAGGCTTTGGAAAAGGAAAATGTTCCAGCTCACTTGTTAACACTATTAGATAACAACATGAAGGCTGTGCTGTAATAACAAACAACAAAATGCAACCGAGCTGGACATGCATTTTGATTTTGGCCTGATTCTGTCTGTTTCTCTGTTAGCAGCATATCTCAAAAGTAACGAATGGACTTTCACAAAACTGTATTGTGAGGTTGGTCATGGCTAAAGGAAGAACTGGCCAACTTTTTATACCAAACGACCAAAGGCAGGGATGGCGGCATGCATGGCCTCTCACTAAAGGCAGATAACTTCAGAACAGATTCACATAACACCACAAAACTTGATGGAAAGTTTGGTCATGAGATAAGGAAGAAGAGCGTGGTTCTCCCAAAAGGCTTCTGAATGAATTCACATATTCACATAATAATTCACAACGCTCCTTATTTCTACTTATTTATTGTATTTATTAGCCCAACCAAACAACACAGGTGAACCAGAGAACTCATTTCCGGTTTAGACAAGCTAATTTTATCACAACTTGATACAGTGACCAGTGAATAAATATGGTGCTGATTGGCCATATGGCATTGTGATAATTGAATATAATGCTTAGAAAAAAAGAGAATCTCCTGATGTAAAACAAGTTGGTAATGAGGCAGAGAAGACACCATTAACTTTTGGAGAGAATCTGACTTGTAACTGGCATATCTTGACAACTGCATAGCATTGGCAGAGTTGTGCGCTCTACTGACTGCCATCTAGTTTAATTATTGTAAATTAGTTTTATAGTGTGCGCATGTGTGATAACAAAAAAAAACTGCTTGAGTAGTTGTGTGGTTCGATCTTAATTATAAAGTACTTTAATGACTGTGCATATTAAGTGAGAAGATTTAATGAGGGCCTAACAAGTGTGAGCAGTTCGAGACTGTTTTGAATATGGCGTCACATGAGAGTTAAAAGTAATGTAACAGGGTCATCAGCTGGCCTATAAAGGTTACGCTTTGCATGCAGGTCAACAAGGACCTAATAAAAACCCAACAGACTCTTAGTAAATTGAGAGGGATCTGGGTAGATGTAGAAGCTTGACCTATTGGCAAGCATAGAAATGGTTTTGCGCCACTGACCACATCAAAAATTACAGTGGTGTATTAAGAATCCATTATACAGGTAGCAGAATCATAATCCCTTTACAATTTGATAAGAAAACTAAATCAGGTAAGTATCATCTGAGAGGTAGAAACAGGAGAAGCCCAGTGCTGCATCACATACCGTCATGTCCTGAGTTGTGTAGGTGTTCTCCCAGGTCACAGCCAAACACTCTCTCTCTGAGGATGCCGCGCTGCCGCAGCTTCTGTGGTGGGGGTCGAGACTTCATGAAAGACCTCAGGAACGTAACCAGCTTCCCATGCTTCTTACACACTGATGGAGATTGGACACACACGTACATACACACACTTAAAAGGCACTTTAAATCAATTGTTCTTGTATCCCCACAAGTGAGCCTTAAATAAATCATAAAGAGCACCATAGAGGCACTCTTGCAAAAGAGAGCACTACCTGGCTTTGGCACGGAGCTTTGAACGCTGGGAGGAATCTTGTCATTTATTAGCTCAACACAGTCACAGGGGAAGAAACCAACCTGCAAGTACAGACAGTGTGACGGGCAGGAGAGAAGTAAGAGGAAGAGAGCGCTGGCAATTCATTGCAAATTGTTCAAATCTAAAAACCAATACGGCATGCAGTGCACAACTGCAGACTCTTATAGGGTGAAGGATGCAGAAGTAGGTCAGTAAGCATGCCATGCTTACAGGCAAATGGCCTTCTCGTTGCCATGGTGATTTTTTTTAAACAAAAGGGTCAACCATTCAATCGGCATTGATACAATAATGCTCCGAGAAGCGTGAAGCTATGCTAGACGAATCTTTAAATGTTGTGATACTTTTTTGCTCAAATGAGCACTCCAACTATCATTCAGTGAACACTTCACTGTTTTATTTTAAATGTCTAAATGTTGAGCTCTTCAGTGTCTGAGTGCAAAAGCTACACACAGCACTAGAGAATAAAAAAATCTGTTTAAAGATCTGTTAAATACTGCTCTGTCACTGCTTATTTTCAGTGTTTTATCTAAGCTCTTATAATTTATTAAAATGTAAGATTTGTCAGGAATTATCATTGATTAATTATGTATCCCAATATAAACAAATAGGAAGCCAAACAGAGTCGGCTGTATATTTTCTGCCAGCACAGGTTTTTCTTTTTTCTTTCTTTTTTTTTTTTTGGAGACTCCAAAATGTCAATGTTGCTTAATTATTTTATATTCACTGGAAGATAACTAGGACACACTTCCTACCAGCACTTGCATCACTTTACCATTATTTTTCTGCTGAAAACAATGAACATCCGCTTTATTGTCTACTACATACTGCAACAATGTGAAAGCAGCATAAGTTTTACCTGAAAGCCGTGCTTCCCTCTCCACCAGCCAGTGTCTTCTTTAGGAGGCATGTCAATGACTGACACAATGTCCCCTACCTGCAACACAAAGACTGTGATAAGTATAAATGTGCAATTGTGGAGTGTTTAAAGATAAGATAATGGCTGAGCACATAAAAAAGTCATTGTGACTAAAATTAATGAGAAAATATACCCAAAGAAACTACACTGCGTACAAAAAAACATCTTCTAAAGTTTTCAAAGTTCTTCTTTTCTTTTGTGTTGACTTGTACCGTTAGCAGATTCCAAAAAAGTTCCGCAGCACTCCACCTCGCAAAAAAGAAACCCCTTTAATTATTCATTGGCAAGCATTAAAAACATGTAAAAACAAGGGGCTACCAACGCGCTTCAACTCGATTGAGCCTTCATCAGAGTCCGACCTTGAGAAGCCACTGCTACACACTGATTAATTAAAGGTGTTTTTTTTTTTTAATATGCAAGACAGGTACCTCAGAACTCTCTTTTTTGGAACAGGCTACCTATGCAAATCCATGCAAAAGAAAATAACTTCAGAACCTCACAATTCCCTGCTGAAAAAAGGACACGAAGGAGGGGACTTGGCCCCAAAATGATTTGTTTATCCTCAGAACCAAGACCTTGCATCTCAAATCTTTTACACCGCAGACGTTACCTCAAACGTCAGCTCGTCTGTGGCCTGGGCTGTGTAGCGTTTGGTGACGTGTGCAGCAGCGATGGCAGGGACATTGATTGAAGCCTCCTCAGACACCAGAAGATGGTTCCCCTTGTTGTCAATCTGGGAAAGACAACAATTAATTAACTAATGAGTGAGGTTTTGAACAGTTAATATTAAATACTGAATTAACTTAATGGGATCCATCCAAGACCATGCAGAAGTGACAAACAACGGATAGGAAAGTACGCAACCTCCATCCATGTTAGAACTGGGCCACAGTTGATCTTGTTGTCAGCAATGGCTGAGAAGCGGGACAAGTAGGCCGCCAACATCTTGGTTACTGACTGAAGAGAGAAACACTTTGTCAAAATTTAGTACAGTCTGAAAATGTAGGTGTCACTTTTAGCAGAACAGATTATTTATTTACCAGATAAATCCCCCCCTGCTTATGATAAGCTTCACTTTTAATCTGTAGCAAGTAATTTCCCTGACAGATGACAGATAGCGGAACTGGTACCTCGACGGTGTCCTTTAATGTGTCATATCGTGGCAGCTCAGCGAGCTGGGAGAAGCGTCTGTCATAGATACACAAGTGCAGGTGTTTGTCCAGCACCCGGAAGTCTTCATAGCATCTCTTTACCAGCCAGCTTCGACTCTGTCACAGATCATGAAAGGAGAAACTGAAGTAAGCACCTGGTCTGATGGAAGATCTGCATTTAAATTGAACTTCCTCAAATATCCAGCATGTTTCTGTGCGATTAGAAATAAAACTCTGGTAACTGTACCTGGCAAGCGATCTGCACGAGAAAAACCAGCTCCTTAGAGTCCAGACCAGCCTTCTGTCCCTCACCTTGTCCCTCTGCAAAAGCCAACTGCAGAGACAGAGAGAGAAAAGAGATACTTAAAAATTGAGAGGGAGCATATTCTAAATAATATATGAGTATAATACAAAAACCACTCTGTATGTGACCTAGTATACAAGAGGGACATGATGTACAAGTCCATTTTTCCATGAAATAGTAAAAGCGCTTGCACCCTCACTGGCCTATGTAAGTTGAGAGTAAGCACCTTTCAAACTCAAGATACAATTAAAAAAATGAACCCGACAATATCTGAAATACCTGAAAAAAAAATGTTGGTGTGCATTTGTTAAAATATAATAAAAGGAATGTTTCTTAAAAAAATACATATTGTTAAGCAATTCAGAAACATTTTTTTTATTTAACAGATCAGGTCTAAGCCTACTGGAGAAAATGTGTACTGTACATTTCCTCAACCACCAACATGGGTGTGCTTAAATCCTCTCACCATAAATCCTGCAATATGAAATGTATAATACATAAGCTGCTAAGAAGTCAGCCCTGGAGGCGGTGTAGATTTAGCACAAATTTCTTCTTCCTCTCCCATCTTCCTTTCCAATATTCTATATGGCCCATTACTGAGAAGATCAGAGAAGATCAAAGCCACATAGGAGTTTGGGAATACATTGATAGGCATAGAAGAGACTTCAAAGGCCTGGAAGCCAAGGGAAGTTTTGGTTATTTATAACTGTTAGAGGTTCATCTGGATACACAGTTACACAACGCACAGTGACCTAGTTAAGCATTACTGCTCAACAGTAATACCGCAAACCAGCCTAACAAAAAATGCCTTGAGAAATTGTCCTTGAATAAGTCATGAAGCAAGAGCTCTGCGTGGATGCCCTTTTAGTACTGCTAGGATTTGTCTGAAATAATAATCTCAACCCAAAAAAACATCTGAACCAATAATACCGCTGGTGTCACGCGGCCAAAAGGTTACCGGGAAGCTGGAACTGGCTCAAGAAAAGTGAAACATGATGATTTTTAAAACAGGACAAATCTGATCTCATCAAAATTCTTCTTCCCCTCCAAGATGCTGTTTTAGGCAAGCTGGAGCATCTCACTTTATGATGCTCATACCTGTGACAGCGCCCACAGACCTGAACAAACTCCCACAGTTAAGACGCAATCTCTGAACATAAACATGCCTGCAGACATTATTTATTCATGAACATCTGGCACCAAAAGCTCAAATTAACACATAACCATCCACACATTCAAGTTACCTGCCACTACAGCATCTAAGATATCCGCCCACCATAGGACAGCTGCAGGAAGCTCTCTCATGGTGCACAACCGCAGTCCTGGATCTCAATAAGCTGCTCCAACAAGCCAAGTTGGGACCAAGGGCAGCATGAGATTTGCCGCTGGCTTCTTAAGAGTTAAAGTGATGCTGTTTGCGCGCCTGTTTGCCGTCCCCTGCCGCTTTATGCAAAATGCTCGTTCACAGGGCAGTGGATCATCATGTACTCACTGCTCTATTCAGAGAAAATATGAAAAGAGGATGCTACCCACTGTTTCTTACACCCCTCGCTGCCTCCCTCTCTCGATTTCTTCCCCCCTCCTCCCTCTCCTGCACTCTGCCTCCGCCACCCCCTCCCACTCTCCATCTTGCCTTCCCTCTCTTTAACCACTCTCCATTCTCTGGTGACAAAGGAGCTTGGCAGTAAACGGGCTCAACCAGCACACATGCAGACGCACACACACTCATCCATCAAACGCAGACAGGGCTGCAGGAGATAGACGACCCTTCTTCATTTCAAAACAATCCTCATTCATCCCATTCTCAAGGCAAGAATGGAGCTAATCCAGAGTGGAATCAGTTGTGTGTGTGTATGAGTGAGTGTGTGTGTGTGTGTGTGTCTGAGAGGGAGAGACATGCTGCCGTCCTTGTGCTACGCTGCGATGAGGATACATGAAACCTGATCTATACTCTCCCTCCCTGCCGCCACATTCTGCGAACACGATGACAAGCAAATGCATCATGGGAGCTACAATGCCACAGGAACAAAGACTCATCTGTCTGCCAACTTCCTGCCAGATTTAAGTCGACAAATAAACAGCAACATACAGTCGTAAGAATAAATATCATGAGTGAGCGAGCAGCAAAAAAATCATATAATATGCATCATAATAACGCATTGAAAATGAAAATGGTATGGGTACTGTGTGCTTGTGTGGGTGAGTGTATATACGGTAATAAATCATACTGCAATTATTTTGACATCTACTGCAACTGCAATATGATTAAAGATGATTCATATCATTTTTGCACCATAATTTTCATTCTAACTGACAAAAAAAATCAAATTATTTTAGCCTGTTTGAACCAAGCAAACATGTTTTCTTGCATCTGGACAATGCAATTTGTTGGTCCGGCACACAACATTTAATTTATGATGGTATTTTGTCATTTTACCCTTTTCAGAAAATTGCAGCACCTGTTATCTGAATAATGTTTGCAATTTCTATAATATTTCAATTAATTGTTCAGGCCTGGGTGTTGAGCTTACCATCCCAGTATATATGGCATTGAGTGCCAATTGGAAGGCTTGTCTCGGTCTCCCTAGACAGATATTTCTCTCTTAGCTTAGCTCGGCCCATCTTTTCCCAGTGGAGCCTTCAAGGTCACTGAAACTGCTGTGCTGCTTTACCTCCCACCACTCTCTGATGGAGCCATCACAGTCTTGGCAGCCATTGCAGGACCGAGTGCACCCTGGGATTAAATTCCCATCCAGCCTGCTACAATGTAGTCCATTAACGCTATATGTAGTGATGCAGCCCCTCAGCATGCATGTAGCAAACATGCACTCTTCTCTGTCAAGCTCCACCGGCAGCCTCCGAGTGTGGAGGAAGAGGGGGCTGCTGCACTCTGCTGGCAGGCAAACTGAACTGCACAGAGGTTAACCAGGCAGTTAAAAGACACTCCATTAAATGATTGAGCAACCATTTCTGCTACATTGCTTCTCATTATCACTGTAGCAAACACACTCTTACTTAAACTCAAACTTCCAATCCTCCAAATCACCATTTGGGTGGGAAGAATCAATGAATCTCCAACGACTGCAGCCAGAAATTTGGCTCTACTAGCACCCGTTTTCAGGTCCTACAGGTGACCACTGCAGCTTCAAATTAAATCCCTGCCGTTTCTGTTTCTATGATAACTCCAAAATGCTATACATCCTTTAATTTCCTTTAAAGGAAAATCCAATCTAAAAAGCATTCGCACTGTTTAAAAACAGAGGCTGGCAAATTACATTGTGTTCCTTGTGCCATTTTGTTGTTTTAGGATGTCATTCTGTTCTTTTGTCGGTAAACTCGCCAATGCACACAAAGAAACGCAAACGTGCAGCTGCAGTGGAGTTTAATGGGAGAAAGAAGTGATCCCTTGCTCTTGTGTGCTAGATTTCTCCCTGTTTGTTTGTTTATCATTGCTGCTAATCGGTGAGTCTACAAAGACGCACATGTTCACTGAATTTCTTGTCCTATCACACAGCACAGAGTAGGGCAGTTTGGGTAGTGAATGTCCCCACTCATATCACCATTTACATGTTTTGAAAGTCACTTTTAAACTATTTCTAAACTATTTATTGCAATCTTAAAATAAATATTGTTCTCAAAACGATTTTCACCTTAATATTTTTTCATTGCTATGCAGGCACAGTCATGATTTGACTACACATCCCATAAAACCTCAGTGTTTCAACACCCTCACTCTCCAGCACCGCTAGCATAACTTAAAATGTCCAGATGATTACACAGCATCTGATGCAGCCATGTGACCCTCTCAGTGCTAAAAGGGAAACGTATTTTCTGAAAATGGACTACACACAGAACATTACATTTTTGAATCCACCTAAATGTTTAATGAGTCCAGATTTTAGTCCCTGAGCAATTTCAGTATTGAAACATAATTTGGGTCAAGGTAGCTTGTTTTTGGGAGCTCAGTGCAACCCAGCATATTTTCTCACATCTACTCTATTGCAACTGTGCTGAGAATATCTCACAGTGATGTAACTGGGCTCACTTTGGCTCGTTAGCCATGGAATAACAGAAATACAGCATCCAACAACAAAACAGCACCAGAATATTGCAATCCCTGTTTTTAATAGTGTTAGTGTTTTATTTAGTTTTATTTTCCTTTAATTTCATATCAGGAAAAAAGTTGTGATTATATCTTCTTTAATATTTTGTGTAATGTGAATTTTATTTTCACAACAGTGATTATTTTGTCAAAGGAGGTTTTACATTTTGAAATGGTGGATAACTCATTTCAGAGTGAAAGTTCAACTCTTTCTCCACCATCCTGTGGGACAGTGCGCTGCCTCAGTCGGGGGCCGCCAGAAACAAAGAGACAAGGTCAAATTAGGATGCCACAAACGGCACAACGTAAATATGTCAGTGAAGCCAGTCAGCTGTCTAACCAGGAAACTGTTCTATCCCACCGGTTTACATCATCTGCTTAAATCCAACTAATATACAAGATTGCAGGTTTTGAGTTATCAGATGAGCTTGGCAGTGGATTACTGACGCGCTGATGGGATGATGACTTCAAAATGAATGAGACAGATGTAACAGAGATGTAATTCGCGATGGTGCCAACACAATGATCTGTGCATTGCAGGGTGCCGTAAGACTGTACAAACAGGCTCTCCAGCTCCAAGGACAGAGCTGACAGTATTTTTACTTATGCTAAACAAGCAGGAATAAAGGTGCGACTGTTCACAGACGACCAACAAAGGATAGTGATGCAACTGCCCCACTAAATTTCCAGAATTTGTGGAGCAATTCATCAAGATGGCCACTGAACTTGAGCCAAAGACACAATTACTAAACATAGCTCTCCTAGTCATGCAGTGTAAGTATTTCTGTGCGCTCACCTGCACAGTGCCAAAGTCAACATTCTCATAGTGGAAATGGGCACACTCTGCCAACCTGGGAAAGTGACCTCTCGGGAACGTCAGCCTGGAAAAAAACAAAAAAAACAAAAAACAGTACAACAGCACCTCATCAGTATTCTGCTGGCTGACACTTTGATGGAGAGAAAAGTGAAGGGAAAGAGAGAGAAGAGTTAGACAGAGAGAAAGAGATATTAGGCCTACATCTGAGAGAACGGGATTAGAGATCCAGCAGGCTGACTAGTCTGTCTTTGCCGCGCCCATCATTTTACAGGTCCTCATTTTACTGCCCTGGATAAGAGCCCTGGTTTACAGCCTATAATAGTAGCAACACTGTCATGGGGAGCACCTACTTCTTCATGTTCTTGACCTTCATGCTAGCCGTGCTAACGCAGGAGCGCAGGAGGGGCTCGACTGGGTGCTCGGATACCTCATCGTTCATCTGCCAAACAAAGCAGACATCAATAAATGTCAGTCAGTCACTAACCTGCTGAATGATAACATACACAGTAGCTATTACAGTTGAGAGTAATTACACAGTATAAATAGTAATCACCGTAAAACAGCAGTTGTGCAGCAATGGACACTGATGATAAAAACTTAACGGGCTGATGCATGAATTAAGCAGTGAGTTAGAACTCTGTGTGCGAGTGTGTGTGTGTGTGTCTACCATGGCAGTGGATGTCTCCTGTGGCTGTTTCTCTCCTGGAGGATTATAGTTGATAGCTTCAGCTAAGGCATTGTCTTTGTCCAGGTCAGGGGATGGTAATGCAGCCCTGCAGAGACAGAGGGAGAGAGAGAGAGAGAGAGAGAGAGAAAGAGAGAGAGGGAAAGTCAGGGAGGAATAAAAGATAATTGTCATGCAGTAAACATCCATGTAGACTGAGCTTTTCAAGTAAGACTTGCAGTTCTTTTCAAATGCGCCAGAGGGAGCAAGTGAGGGAGGGAGAGGAATCCACAATATGTTGCCAGGGCTCAAATCATGACACTGCACCAGCATGGCCCAGAAAACACATTGTGCTAGGATTGAGGCATTTGGATCCTTAATATTCAGGGGGTAATGCGAAAATAAAGCAAGAACAGGCAAAGAATTTAGTTCCACCCAGATATCGGTGAGAGTACATGCAGTAAAGTCACCCTCTGTCAAGATGACCTGAAAATGGCAGCATCTCACACTTGGTAGGGTCAAAGCAGTGCCACGGTGGCTTTTGTCTCTGCTCGGGTAAGCAAAGCTTTGCTATTCAGAGACTCATAAAGGCAATCCACCCACAAGGGAGTGCTTCACAAAACCCTCAGCTGAAATGTGAGTCAATGTATCGGGGAGTGGAGGGTGAAGTCCATTCAGCTGAACTTTTATGAGCCACAAAGAGGAGGGAGACAGCCTCAGATTTGTCACTCCTTGCACTGATGCAGCCCAGTGAGGTCAAGGAAACTGATATACAACATACTGTATGATCTACATTTATATATCTACTTACAGTGGCACAATGCAAATTGACAATGTCTCCAGATAGCTTCTGACCTGATCTAGATCTTTACAATGAAAGTCCCTTTTTATTCCTCTGCCACCCTCGAGTCTCTTTCACACAGACACAAAGAACAGGGCCATGCTTTCGTCTCACACTCTCACCATTGCACTGCCTCTACTTTCAGCCATGCATGTTCTCTTTAGCACACACACAATTGCATGCAAGCAGGCACGCACACACACTCCTCTTTGTATGCATCTATATGCTCTGTGCAGAATTCTGATCAGCTGACACGGGAGCAGCGAGAGTAACTCACCCCTCAAGGACGTCACCACTTCCTGGTTCTCCCTGGGGTCCTGAGGCAGCATTCTCAATCACCGCGGCAACCACACATCCAGCCTCCATGATACTGCCTTACCGCAACGGCCCACTGTTAGAGGGAGAGAGAGTGGGAGGGAAGCGGAGAGCGAGGGAAGGTGGGTGGGTGGAGTGGAGAGGATGCGAGAAAGAAGAGAGTCCAATGCAATGAAGCCACCAGACATTAACCCACTTGAGGCTGCAGCAAGCGCCTCTCAAGGCTAACATCCACAGAGCCCAGACTGTAATCTTCGATGACATCATGCTACAGTACTGGGGAGCTGCTCCAGTCATAATGTATGAGAGGCTGATTTTGTAAATTCCTCGAGCGTTTCAGCTCTCACAATTTCAATGTAACACAGCTTTTGACCAGAAAATGTACCCATTATCCCCTCTGGAAAATGTCTCAGCGTCAATGAGTTTATTTTTATTTATCAAGTCAGTAGAGTGGCTCCGGAAAGTGTCTGACTGACAGCACAAATCAGAGTCTTGGCCCACTTGTTTCTAGCTTTGGGAAAGACTTGGTAATGTGCACCAACCTTAATGAATCTGATAATAGCAACATATTCAAATTCTAGCGTGGCTGGGCGATATGGACCAAATCAGATCATATCATTTCTTTGGCTGAATACCTTAATATTGTAGGGATGCCTATTGGTGCTTTCATGAGATATTTACATACAAGATTCTTTGATAGAAGCGTCACTACTAATGTGGATATGATGACCAAGCAGGTAGAGGCAAATAATAGAACAGCACAATCAGTCTAACAAATTCAGAATCCCTCTACTGTAACGCAGCCTTTAAAACCAGGAAAGACAACACTTATACCATATCATGTTATTACAATATCCATAATCCTCCATCCATCCAAAATCCTCGCTGTGCATTTTTTCCATAAACACTGATGCATTAAATGATGAACTAAATTATGATGATGAGACTAAAAGTAAACCATGGAGGATAGCAGATTTCTACATGTTTCTCAAAAATAGAGCCGATCCCAACCGTGAGAATGTTGATTGTTGTGGCAGCCCCTATCCGGGCGCTCCACCTGTATGCTGTGTACGGGGCGGCTGAGTCGATGATTACTTCTGTTCTCTTTATGTACTGTAAACAATCAGGGAATGCCTTGACATAGCAAAACTAGATTCCTTGAAATGTTCTTATGCAATCTTCCCATAACTAGACTGAAGATACAAGGTAATGAATTTGCAGCATGTTGGGGCAAAAAAAATAAAGACTCTTATCACACCTCCAAGGTCCAAACTCAGCGCTAAAAATCCCTGCAATCAGTAGTAGGCAGTTTTACCTCCTCCTTAAGCAGGTCTTCTAATCAACACGGAAATGTTTAGAGTAAAGAGTAAATTCATCAGCCCAGCCATTGCTGTAGTAGCATTTCCCCACCAGCCCCGTTGGCCCGTCGCCACACTCAGTGCTGCTGACTGACTTCCACAAAGCCTCCTGACTCAGCAGAATGTGATCAGGCGGACGCACAGGCCAAATCTCTATCCACATCTTATGTCTCCTCTTTAATAGACACCACAACCTTGCCAGAGGATACCCAATACATTACAGAGGCGGATAATTCATTTGTTATTGAGAAATGTCACATCAGATACAAGTTTCTGTGTGTCAGTTGGGAAGGACGTCACCGAAAGGCCGTCTGAATGAACACAAGTGGGGCAACAAATAATGGAGCACTTCTAACTATTATAAGTTTTTTCAATCAAAAATGGTATTTTAAATAGTGGCTCCAAGTTTAACTTAAATATACACAACACCAAGTTTGTACCTTCAAGATACAGGAACTAATAATAAAATGACTCATTATCAGGAGTAGAAAAACAAAATAATCTGACACCTCAATTACAATATTTAGACTATGCAGCCCTAATGGAGTCAACAGATTCCAAGCTGTTGCATTCATGATAAAGTGTCTTACAATGTCTGACCTTGCTGCGTGCACCGAATGAGGAACAATTCTTTTCATATGTAGGAACATTTTGTACTTCACATTGCAGAGGAGTTTTGCGAGCTACGCACTCACAGCTGCATCACTGGTCAAGGAGTCATGGGCTTTTGTTTCAATCTCAAAGACCTTGGCGGGGAAGAGTTGAAAGCAACAGAAAACAACATATGAAGAAGTGAGTCTCCTGACAGCACCCGTTGGTGTTATGAAAACCACAATACTTGAAAAGTACACTATTTTGGAGATGGCCTTAAATAGCCTAGTCTATTTTAAGCTATCAAAAGACGATATCATAGAGAATAATCTTACTCTGAGTGGATCATTGTCCATGGTAGAGAAGGATAGTAGCATATACAAAAACAAGTGCCATACACTGAAATGCGTGGTATACTAGGTTGGGAAAATATACTGATGTCAGACCAGAGGACCACCATTTTTATC
>OMLF01004410.1:2722-14784 GCA_900302615.1 Holocentrus rufus | reverse complement strand
GGTTTGCATATAGTGTGACATGCATGCCTGCATGTGTTGGTATGAGTGTGTGTGTGTGTGTGTGTGTGTGTGTGTGTGTGTGTGTGTGTGTGTGTGGGTGCCTGCATGTAGTGTGTGTGTGTGTGCTTGCGTGCATGTGGGTGGGTGTTTGTGTTGAAGAGAATTCGAGGCAGATTCAGGTTTGGTCTCCAGAGGTTCCAGTATGTTTGTGTTTCTCTTTGTAGCTGTGAAACGGAAGTTGCAATAAACACTGGTCTCTCGTCTTTGCAACATCACAAAGTGTGTTTGTTTGTGTGTTTATACAAGCGCTGTCCTCATTTTCCTGGGCATTATTATGGAAACACCTCAAAATCAATTATCTACAACAAAACAAATTAAATCAATATCTTTGCCAACTTTTTCATGGGGTGTGCTGTTGTGTTCATGTCCAACTACAAAAGGTGAAAGACTCACAGAAAGACTTCCCTTTAACTAAAGGAAACATTGGAAGCATTACTGTTGTTTGAATTAAATGTAATTTTAAAAACTTTTTTTAAGTCAACCAAAGCCTGTCTTAAAGGACCATACCAGTGATTTTACGTAGTTAGCTTAATATCTACAAAATGTACATACGTACTTACTATTTCTGCTAATCTTTTCTCAAAGCAAGCAGTCATATTGTAAAACTTTTAAAATGATATAATTTTTCCTACATTTTATTGAGACACTGGATTCCATTCATCCCAGTATGATATAAAAATAAACTTTAAGAGACTTTGTTTTTTGCCCTTAGTAAAGGTCTCTCTGCCAGAACAATAGCCCCCAGGGAAAAGTTTGTTTTACACAGCAAATTATCATTTCTATGGGTTATGAATCACTTTGTTAGCAGAAGAAGCGACATTGTAAAGTGAGTGTTTCAACCAAAAACTGAAATTTGAAAATCAATGGATTTTGATTGTAGGTGTGAAATCTGTAGTACTCCTGTATGATTTGCAAAATAGTTTGTTGCAGTGTAAAATGTGGGTAAACTGTAACTAAGTGGGCCAAACAAAATGCAAAATGACATCCTCAATTCCGCTACTCCCTCACCTGTTTTCCAGCCAAAGGTCCATTCTGCAGGGCCCAGGCAGACAGCGTGTTGAGGCCTTTCACTACATCAGCTCCGGGGACCAGTCTGGAGAATGCACAACATGCACTTTAGTTGCTATTGTTGCTATCCACAAATATAAAGATGGAGAGGGGGCGACTCAAAACAGTGAGAATCAATGTTTCCACTTTAACTGAATAGGCACAGTGGGACATCTTGCCAAGAGAGATGCAACCCCATACATGATTTCAATTCCTTTGGTTTTAGTTTGGGTGTCATACAGTCTAAATGCTGTCTAAGACACTTTTCCAGACGCCCAAATAAAACATAACTCTGAAAAAAACATTTTTCTTCAGGATATGACATGCAGCATTTAAAAAAAAGTGATGTCTGCTGTTCCAAAGCAATTGTTAATACTAAATGAAAATTTATTTTGGGTAGTAAAAGTTCAATGCTTTGCCAATAGAGACAGACAGCAAATAAATCCCACCCACCCCAGAGGATAAAACATTCCATCACTCTTCATTGACTTTATATTGTGTCTCTCCTTGCAATTTTGGATTATTAACAAGCTAGGGAAAAATGGCCAAATGGCTAAAAAGCTGCTATGTGCAGCTTTTGGAAGCACTGAAAACAAGGTCAAGAATCAAAAATCAAGTTTTAATAACATTCCAAACATAATAATTGAGTCTTTAACAAGAGAAATGTGGATACGAGCAACAAGAAACACAGGGGGAAACTAAGACCCTGACACTTAATGTGTTCATGTGTGCATGAACATATTAAGTGTTTGGAGAATTAAATATCCAATTGTCAGTTTTAGTTAAGATTATGTTATCAAACTTACATTGCTGTCAGATAATCCTTACAGTATAAAACTTGTACCATAGTGGAATGTAGAGAAATCTATATTCCCAAGTTAATTGCATACAACTTGTATAACATTAGTGTGTAACATCTAGCTAAGTCTTCCCAAATTTAAAGACCCACTCCACTTAAAATTGAGTTTTTTTTGTTTTTAATGTTTTGTTCTAAAATCCATTACTATACTGATGTATTCTGTGTGCTCTGTTTCGATGTTGTTTAAAGTGTTCCTTCCAGCACATGTGGATATTTATCTTCACAAAGTAAGAAACTGTTATCAGAGCTGGTGACCATGGCCAGTGTCTATCTAACATCTGCAACACATTATTTGCTGATTGATAATGTAGTCAAGTCAAAGGCTCATGTTATCTAGTACCATTCTGTTTCTAACATTGGAAGAGTGCGATAAAGAAAATTACCATCATGATAGGTCTACTTGTAGGGCATCAAAAGTGATGATTAAAATCTTAAATTTGATTGTAAAATGTACAGGTACCTGTGTAATAAAGCTAAGTTTGGGTTTATATGTACTCCTTTGTTATAATTTGTGAGGACGCTGGCAGCGATATTTTGAATAACTGTAGTCTGGAATGGTTGTGTTTGCTTAAACATGAGTAGAGTGAGTTACAGTAGTCAAAATGGGATAGGATGAATGCGTGAATGACAATTTCCAGGTTCCAGGACAGAAAGGACTGGATCTTAGAGATTCTGTGTAACATGAGTAAAACAAGACTAGACAATTGTTTCAAAACACTAATTGAAAGTAAGATTTCTGCACGTGATACTCGTAGAGAATTAACCAAGTTGTGGTGAGATGTGATTACGTGTAGTGTTTAGGCTTATGATAATGACTTTGGATTTGTCTGTATTCAGTTGAAGGACATTATTCAACAGCCAGATTTGAACTTAATTTAGGCATGCTCAAATAGTGATTAATTGGTTGTTACTGGTGGAGTCGAAAGAGAAGTAAAGCTGTGTGTCATCTGCATAGAAATGTAAACTAATATTGTGTCTGCCGATTATGTGCCCTTGTGGTAACCTAGTGTAAATGGGGAAAAGCAGGGAGCCAAGCACTGACCCCTGAGGTACTCCACAAAACATGGATTCTGTTGAAGATCTGCAATCACAAACAGCAACACTTCCAAGTCCTATTTCCTATTTTGGAGGTCCTATTTTGGAGATACGAGTAAAATCAGTCTAAAATGGTGCCAGAGATGCCAACCCATTTTTTAAGGCGCTCAATTAAAATTGCATGATCTACAGTATCAAAGGCAGTGATGAGATCTAAAAGGATTAAAATAGATGAGTGGTCAGAGTCAGCTGCTAAAAGAAGATCATTGAGCACTTTGAGGAGTGCAGTCTCTGTGCTATGGCCCACTCTAAAGCCCGACTGAAATTTTTTAAAGAGGCCATTTCTGGTCATAAATTAAATTACCTGTTCCACAACTATTTTTCTCTAGAAAATTGGCCAGAAATGGAAGTTTGAAGATGGAACGAAAGTTGTTCATGATAGTGAGGTCTAGTGAGGGTTTTTTGAGAAGTGGCAGGACTATTGCAGATTTACAATGATTGGGGAGAGTACCAGAGTTGAGAGAGGAATTGATTATGATTCAAATAAAAGAATGAACTAGCTGGGAATGATATCAAGAGAACAGGATGTGGGCTTCATATTGGTAACGGTCTTGGCTAAACGATCAGTTGAGACAGGGTGAAATAAATTTAGAGAGCAAGACAAATGAAAAGACTGGAAGGTTAGGGTCTAACTAGAGACATTGGGGGAATTTAATTTCTTATTGTCATAACTGTTGGAAAAGTGAGATAGAGACTCCTCACATATCTCTGTGGATTGCTCCGTCACATTGGGGGGGCATCTGCTGTGCGGCTAATAATATCAAAGAGCACCCTAGTGTCATGCTGGTTTGTCTCAGTGATCTCAGCAAAATAGTTTGCTTGAGCATTTTTAATTGCTGAATTGGGTTTTTTCATTAAGATTTTTAGAGGTCAAGGTGGATCTAAAAAATAGCAACAACAGAGATCCCAATGGCATAAGTGAATGCCAACGCCGACATGTGTGTATGGCCGAATTACACCTATATTATCACTTGCCATTGTGTAGCATACAGTAGCAAAAGCCCAGAAGAAATGCAGAGGTTTGTGTTTGATGGGGCGAGGGCGGAGTCGCAGGTGAACAGGGATGCGCACAGCAAAGGGGTGAGGGTGGGTGGAGATTTGAATAGAGGTGGGGACTATTTGCAAATTTATAAATCCGTGCATACTAAATGAAGGTGTAGAGTTACATGTAAGCAATTTGAAGGCTAATATGTCATTTTGTTGAACAGAGATGAGTTTTTTCAATGCCAGGAATGGGTCTTTAACTAACACTATCACAGCACAGCGAATGTACATGGCTCCAGTATGGCAATAAATATTGTGTTTTCCTCACAGCTGTGATATGTCAACTGTAACCCTGGAGAATACAAAAAATTAGAATTTTTACAGGCTGCGTTTCAATTAAGGATTCCTTTCTTTCACCTGCTGTGAGGCCAACAGTAGGATCATTTCCTCTCTAGTGGGCATCAGGTGCCAAAATAATCCTAAGACATGCTGAAACTAACTAGCCACAAGTATTTGGTAGCTTTTTCTATAAAGCACTAACATTCATGCGGATGCAATCAATATTATTATTATTAGTAGTAGTAGTAGTAGTAGTAGTAGTAGTATTATCATCATCATAATCATCATAATCATCATCAAAATATAATGCAGTATTTTGTAATGACATCCTTTATTGTTCCCTGTGCTTTCTTGAGAGTTTCTTACCTCTGCAGGTATTCAGCATTTGCCTCTGGGTAGATGTCTTTCTTCAGGTTGTTACTGAGGTCGACCAAAACCTGATAATAAACCCCATCAGCATCGGAAGGGAAGGGGAAAAACAAAAATCTATTGAGCGAATTATTGTCGTGAAAGGAAAAGATTACGATGATGCATTAATGATGATGAAGGCATTATTACTGCAGCTCAGCCCATTGAGCTGATTACACTCATTTTCTAGAGCAACTTATAAAATAAAATTAGTGGCTTGGTTGTGTAAAGCCTATATACTATCAAACTTAGAGTCACCTTTCCCTTCAGTTGAGGTGCCAGTGTCTGCAGGAAGCCATAGTGTTCTCTGTGAACACAAATAAAGACCAATCTGGCAGACTGGGCAGCCTCTGCATGGTTCCGCACCTGGACAGCACACACATAAGGACGTCTAGACATAAATACACTTGCACTGCATACAAATCCATCAGTGTATTTCAACATATTCCAAGTAGAGCATAATTACACACATCTATACTGCGCAATGAGTTGTACCTGAGCCCCCTGAGGCAAAGGGCCACAGCTGTGAGGTCTGCGGCTGCCGTACACCACCCTGTAGCCAGTTTGGAGCAGACGCTGGCCCAGAGAGCGCCCCAGGTCCCCCGTCCCAAAGATACACAGCAGCTTCTGCTCAGGGCCAGCTGCCGCGCCCAGAGGACTCAGGGGCAGACCGTCTGCTTTCCCCTCTCCTGACATGACCATTGCTGTCTCAGACGGCATGACCAGAGTCTGACACCCGTAGTTAGGCTCTCTCCTGTGGTCACAGCAAGCAAAACACTCCACCCACTTCTCTGGCAATCACAGACAGCCGTAGTGAAAGATGAGGGAAGAAATGTGTCCAAATCTGAGGCACAAAATAATAAGTCTGAGTCAAAGGAACAGCTCTTTTGGACTGCTCAGGGACAAAAAAGGTCCTCATAAACCATCTGTCTCTTGATCCTCTCTGACTGCTTTTCCAAGACTGTTTTCTTTTGACTGCTTAATACTTTTTGTGTGGCAGAAACCTCTGTTCCCGCCCCCATGTAGGGTGGGCTAAGAGGGAAGTCAAGCTGCTAAACTGGGAAAGTCCATCAGAAAATCTGGAGGACACTTGCGTGTCAGAGCTGGCACGTAATGTTGTCTTTGTGTGTGTGTGTGTGTGTGTGCGTGCATGTGTAGTGCTGGAGGATTGCAGGATAAGTATGGGGGTGTGTCGGTGAACGTTGGGTTAGGAAAGCCCGTGGCAATGGTTGGTGTGCTTCTGGGAAGCGATATTTCATGTGTGAAAGATTATGTAACAACGGAACACCAGAAATTGCGCCTGCCAAGGAGCTGTGGTGTTTTGGCACAAACACACACACACACGCACACACACACTCAGGAACACAGGTCCTGACTGTTCCAGTTCATATGAGAGCAAAAGTAAACATCTTGACAGTTTCTTTCTAACTTCAAGTCCTTGTCCTTGTGAGGATGTTTTCTTAAATGTATCTCATCTAATTTTAACTGGTCACAGGAAAAGTAAAAAAATAAAAAATAAACAAAAACGAATGACTCTTGTGCTCTACTTGAAGACAGGTTTAGGTGTGTGCTCAGTCAAAACAAAGCTGAAAGAGAACAGTTGAGAACAGAGTTTGTCTGTCCTAAATACTCAAACAGAAGTTCTGTTATCTTGCTGAAATTTCACTTGAGTGGAAGTAAAGTTACCAGTGTAAAAATCTACATGAGTAAAAGAATGAAGCTCATTCATCATCAGAGCTAAAGTAAGCGGAGTAAGTTGCTTTTTAGAAAAGAGAATTTTTTAAATGTGATCTTTCCAGGCAGTTCTAAGAGGAAGAGACAGTTCAAACTAAATTCTTTTCAAGTGGAAAACATAGAAAATAAACATAATGCACACAAATGAATTTAAAAAATAGAAATTACAACAGAAAGTGTGCAAATGAAATGAAAGCTAATCATCTAAATTAATCTTCTGTGCACACTCAATGGTCAATTTATAATGGTCCAATACCTGATGCTAACAGAAAGGCTGCACTGTGCAATAGACATTATATATAATATAGCCAAGTGCAATATTATGGGCAAAAATTCAAAAAGAGCAAGTACACCAAACAGCTACTCAGTCATGGGAGTAGATGCAATTAGCACCATCTTTGCCTAAATGTTGGGCAGGGCGAAACTGTTACAGATCAGACCAGAGTAAACGACAGTTGATTCATCAAAGCTCTGCAGCAGTACGCTCTTCCCTGTACAACCCAGTGTAGGTCGTAGTATGTAAACACAGGGCTGGAATGCTCCCAATATCCCCTCCTCCCTTTCCTTACGATCTCCATCATACAGCCATAAAATCCCCACAGCCTGCCAAGTATATGTCTAATTACTCTGACACGTTAACCAAACAAGTAGCAGCACAATTTTCAGAGGAGGTTATTTGTCAAACATGTGCATATCTGGGCGGAATGCGTGTATAAAGGCAAACATGTGTGTGTGTGTGTGTGCTTTGAGTGACAGAACACCATCAGCGCAATCAGTCACTGACACGGTGGCCAGTCGTCTCTGCAGTAGCTGATTCATGGAGCGTACAGGCAAACCTGCCAATTAGACACTAATCTATGCTCTAAAGTTGCCCCAATGAGTAATTAATGTGCTTAGCCCTGTAACTGCAGTTGGCCCTGAGCACATCCCTCTTATTTTCCCAGAGGTCCAGAATAGCTCCAGTGTTCAGGGTTGAGGTGAACCGCAGGCCTACTGACCTGTCCCGCACTGTAATTACTCCCTCTGCTCTGCTGCTTGGCTAACTGGTGTGTATGTGTGCATGAATGCGCACATGCACACGTTCCAAAAAATACAAAACACCCAAAAATATAATAGTAGTAAACCCACACACACTCATGCACATGCAAAGGATAATTCTTCTCTGGTCTGGGTTGTCTGTACTGATTAGCCTGAATCCCTAACAACAATTCATCTGCTGTTTAGTAACCATTTACTCACCCACTCTTCCTCCCACAATATCTAAAAGCCGTAGGGTTGTGCACATGAGACGGGGGTCAGGCATGATAAACAAACAAAATCATCTGCTTTTTTTTTTTTTTCATTTGAGAATAAAAATAGAAGGGAGAAAAAAAAAACATGATTTATGGAGCAGATGTGAGGGTTTAACATCCTGCCCTTTGTCGTTAACGGACTGCAGTGAGACCTGACTTGCTTTCCATACTGGGTGGTCAGTTATAATGACCCAGAGTTCCTTGCCCTCTGAAGCCAGGCTCACAGACCAGGCAGTAACAGTCCAGGGTTTAACAGCCCACCAAGGTCCTAAAGGACAGAGCTGAGACCTCTGGCAGCTTCTCAGAGCTCACAGAGCGGAAGAAATGGAAATGTATTTATGTTTTTATGTTTCTTTTTTTTTATCTTCAAGTACAGTCCTTGTGATCTACACACCAAACAGTTCAGTCTCCAACAGTGTGGGTGTGTTTTTCACTCTCTAACAGTACCAGTCAAGATGAGTCCACTCACCCTATAGCTTCTTGCTGTATTAGTGGTAAATACATTGCTAATGATGGCTTTTTTAAAATATTTTTATTAAAGATATTTTTTACAAAGAGAAAACAGTCAAATGTCTTTGTTCTTACAATTGAATTTTCTTTATATACACCCACCCAACCATTGTTACACTGACACCCATTTAACCCAAAAGAGGATTTGGGGGAAACGCTGCATGCAGAAGTGGAATTATTATTATGTGTGCATATGAGCATGGTGCTGAGGGAGGCAGGGGCATAGGGCGAGCTGTAGGAGGAAGACAAGGAGGAAGTGGCGCTTTCTTCTCTCACTCAGCGCTGACAGTTATAGCATAACATAATCAGTCAAAGCTCTCCAGGTCCTCTCTAATTTTGCCTCCACCTGTGATTGTAAAACCAGAGTTACCACGTGTGACTGTCACTTCTGATGATCAAAACGTGAACTGAAAGGAAGCAGCGCTCACATTTCATATGTCAGTGCTGGAAACAGGACTGTGAAGCCAGGGTGATGATTGGAGCCTCCTGTATGTCCAAGCTGCAGCCATTACCATGATTAGCTTGTGCAATGTCTGACCATCCACAGGCACAACAGAAAGGTGCATTAGAGCAGACGTGTCTATGCTAATGTATTCCAGTGCATCAAATAAGACTCATTGATCCAGGAACGTCATGGCTCTTTTATCATGTATCTTCTCACTAATTACTGCACTGCTGTAATAATTGTTGCATGAGCATGTCATTACGAGGTAATCAAACAATCGATTTTTAATTCCACCTTTCCATGGTTGAATATGCTCGGCGCTAATATATGGCTGCACTGATAAATGTATGACTGCGGCCATGCTGAAAGTGAGAGCGTCGGGATCTGGGGAGGAGGAAACGAGAGGGATGAAGTGGAATGGGCTTTTCCATAGTGATGGGGTTATCAGAGCAGATGCTCCCCAGGTAATGGATTATCAGATACATGAATAACTGCAGTAATTATTCAGTGCAGTGCATGGTCGTAGGGGTGAATTATTAATTACCTACAGCTGAAAGAGTTGTTCTAGAGTGTGATTTGATGTCGAAAAGGAGGAGGAGGAGGAGGAGATATTATGGAAAGGAGGTGGGTGTGTTAAAAACTCTGCTGGATAATGGTTGTACTGTGTATAAGGGGGGGTTGGGGGTGGTGTGCAGAGGCTCTTGGCCCAGCTGTGCGGCCAAGTCAAGGAGCATCGCCTCAGGGTACAGCGAGGAGGAAGCAGCCTGGTCTGAGGCCTTTGTTTGTGCCACAGTGACTTTTCCCTCTTCTCGCTTCACCTACTCTACACGACACGTCTCCCTTTTGCATTTTCCTAAAGGCGCCGCATGCCCTCCCAAGCCCCTATAGCTATCTGTTCGAGGTTATGTTTTTTCAGTTCTGCAGGCCATGACCAAGCACAGCCAGAAAAGGCCACATCTAAAAACAACTTTGCTACAGACAGGAACATGAGAGGGCCGGGCCTTCAAAACAACTCACATATGCCCTCGTCACTTGCTCAGAAAATGGGTAAGCTGTCAAAGCCCCTTTTTTGTGGAGTGCTTAAATGAGTTACAGAACAATATAAAATCCAGCTGGCTGGTTGGCAGAGGAGGATATCCTTGCCGAAACTTGTCTTGGCTTTGGACGGAGTCAGGAACAATGCTTGCAAGCTGTGCATTTCTCTGAGATGTAGACAGGATGGACTCTCTCTCTCTCTCTCTCTCTCTCTCTCTCTCTCTGTAGATCAGGTGGATGAGGGAGGTCTTGAGCGGGTCGGGTCTGGTCTGTCATTGTGATCGTTTTAGAGATTTACAGTGGATTCTCTCTCCTGACCCCTGCTCCTCTGGTGCTCAATGAGTGGCCTGTAAAGTTAATGGGTCAGATCCAATCTTTCCTTGTAACACACATCACGCCACCCGCACACACACTCACATGCGGGCTCCCACTTTCTCTAAGACACACACATACTTTTTGTCGTTGTCCAACACACACTCACAGCTGCATCAGGACATGGTCTCAGCTTTATAGGAGTCCTAATCACAGTGGTTATAAACCCTGACTGAATGAGTGAGCAATAAGCCTCTGGTGACACTGATGTATGCAAGATTACAGAGACTCTGAGGAATTGAGACTTGTGGAAACTGGGTCCAACAGTAAACTCTGTCCACTATTCTAAAATTGAACTAAAATCCTGTCTACTAAAAAATTTAATCAAATTAAATTAAATTAAATTATACTAAATGAAATCATTTGGTTTAATTGGTTTTCATGTATGTTTATGTGCAGGGTAAAGAAGAGAATGAATTTTCACCACAGAAGTTGTGGCTATATAACTTAATTAAACATTAATGAGAAACTCATATCAATAGATTTTTTAAAGAATTTATGATTTATTGTTTGTGTTACACAAAAACATACAAAATACCACCAAAAACATTAAAACTAAATCTGGAATTGAAGAAAAACTAAAACTAAACATGAAAAAATAAAAATAACGCCACTAAATGCATACTGAAAATTATAATTATAATTAAACTGCAATTGAAATACAAATGAAAAACTAAATTAAAAATGAAACCAATAAAAAATCCCAAACTACCATATAGCTTCCCCAGCCCTTTGGTCCACTATCCCACAGTATCCCAGCATGCCTCTTCACATATCCTCTATGAGTCCAGGGCCATTACACTGAATTCAGTGAGGTGTAGAAGTAAAACTTTACCACCTCCTTGTCCGATCTAATCTGCACTCCCTTCCTGTCTTTAATCTCTCCATTCACGCCTTTTCTGTGTTCTTTCTCTCCATTTTTCCTCTGGATCCAACTCCCCCCGGCCCCCGATGACATCAAATCCCACTCTGGAACAGAAGTCCTGACGGTAGTGAATATATAATTCATCCTCATGACCACACACTGCTGAATATTTCACTCTGACAGTCATGTATAATTAGAGTTGACTTTGTGTCAAGCTGTCAGTCCGGTACCCCCCACCCTCCCTTCCCTCTCCGCTGGTTTTTCCACACAGCCCTCCAGGCCTCAGAAGCAGCTTCCTCGGCAGTGTGGGCGGCCTTTGGTGTTTCAGAGGCGGGGGATTGCACAATTACTGTCACTCGCTGACTGGCAAACCAGCAGCCACACCTGGTCCCGCTGCCTCCAATCAAACACCTATAATGGCTTGTAATTACTAACCGAAAATGTGTTGCGCTGAGAAGACGCCCGCAGAATGCATACGATGGTGTTTAGGAAATGAGATAAAGCAAGCGGTAACGATCCACATGAGGGTGGTAATGAGACTTAATGGGAGTTAATGGGGTTACACTGATCGGGAGAAGAGAGAGACCCCAGGTTAATACAGCTACTAACAGGACAGAGACGAGCGAGGGAGACACACACACACACACACACACGCACACAGAAATATAAAGGCCTACCTCAGCCCTCGTGCCGTCGCCTGAAATCATTAGATCGTTAAAACTCTCCTCGGTTTAAGAATTATACATGAGCCTTCTGGAAGGCTCCTGTCTTTGATTCTCTTGTCCTATGCATGGGTTATACAGGCTGTGAGTGTGTGTGTGTGTGTGGGTGAGTGCGTGCGTGCATGTGTGTGTGTGTGTTTGAAAGAGTGCATTCTTCTTGCAGTCCTCTGTGTTTAGCAGCAGTTAATGAGATCAGGGTGAGTGTTACCTGGGAGGAGGCCTTTGATGAAATATGTTCAGAAAGAGAGGGGGGTCGTAGAGTATGAGACGGGAGGAGAGAGTCAGGATGAGCAGG
>OMLF01004407.1:2567-17013 GCA_900302615.1 Holocentrus rufus | reverse complement strand
GGGGATGATTGTAGGGGAGGGGGAGAGAGGGAGGGAGGTAGAGAGGGCAGTGCGGACCCATAGAGGGGCCTCTTCACTTTGAAGTCAGAATTAGCTGCATTGGGTGCCAGTACACACACACACACACACACAGGGAGCAGAGGGAATAAATGCCAGGAGAATGTGTATGGACACAGAGGGACAGAGAGAGGGAGAGCAGGAAACAATGGGAGAGGATATACAAGTCCATGCAGTATTCATCAGACATGGATGCTACTTCAATCTAATGTGTAGCAGTGCACAAACACACACACATACACACACACACCCACAGATGAGACCACCCACCGAGAGTGAAGATGCTCTCTTTCGCTCTTCTATGGCTCCTTACATGAGCACTCATGTTGCAGCTCATGAGATTTTTATGGGCTTTGACAGCAGCAACATTGAGAGATGCTGTAGCTCCTCAGCAAGCTACCAAGGTATCTATAATACAAAAACCTGATGGAGAGAGGGGGGGGCCTTCAAGTACAACATTCTGCCTTGGGATCCATCTGATTGGGGCAAGCGAGCTGTGTCAGAACCAATCCATATGTTTGCTCAGATGCTGTAAGTGGGCGGATAAACAAAGTGAAAACAATATGACTCCGGGACAGCCCAGGGTTACAATGCCTCTATACCGTGCTGTTCGTTTTAATTAAGGTCCCGTTCCATTGATCTCGCAAGGCAGGCTGACGCCGGCCTTTGAAGTACCGCCGCCCGCTTTACGTACCACCCCGCTGTCGGTTATGTAAGCTACATGCTGCGCTACTTTGCAAAGAACACGGATTTTCTCTTCACGTTTATTGTCATATTCACATGATTTAGTATTCACAGAACATCTGTCAAGTTCCGTAACGAGATGAAGGATATAAAACGTCTGAGAAGTGGGTTCCTCCGCGCTCCGGCTCCGCGCTAGCTCTAAATCACGAGGGAAAGTTCCTCCGCTAACTTCTGTCCTCTTCATCTTCCCCTTCCTTCTCTCCCTTCGTCCCGTCCCCTTCCCTCTTGTCCTCTACTCACCCGCCCTTTTCCCCCCGTCCCAGGTGCAGGATGCGGTGCGCTGTCGGATGGGGGGATGTAAAGACGACAGCGAGAACTCACCAGACTCCTGCAAGAATGGACAGGTGCAGATCATGGTGAATAGCATTCCATTTCATCCCACACTGCGACCCATGAGCCCCGCCTCGGACTAACATGGAGCTTTGCACAGACTTCTTCCGCATATAAGAGCAAGCATGACCGCCATGATACCTGTTTGTCATTGTTCTTTTCCTGTCGAGGACTTCATTATTGCTCATGCATCTTTGCTTAAATGATTCTCCCAGATGTACGTTTTCATTTTCCATTCGAATGGAAATTCTCTCCCTAACTCTCCGGTCTCCATCCGCAAACTAATTTCCTACACTGCCGTAAACAGCTGATGTCAAAACATGACACCTCCACGATATAACGGCGTTATATCATGTTACAGCAATAAACGCTTCACATTCCAGTTGTCATGCAAGATGAAAACATATGTAGCTGAATTTTGAAGTGGAGAAACCCTGCTTTTATTGCCCCCCAGGATTCCATGTTTTATCAAAGCAGACACTGCGGAACTTTTATTTACCTTTTCCCCAAACTTTCTCATCTTCATTCTCAGAGCATGGAGCTCACGTAAGGTTATTGTGTTCCAAAATGTGGCTAATAGCGTGATAAATCATATAGACTTGAACTGCCTTGCCAATGTCACCACGGTCACACTGCTTCTATGAGAGCGTGAGTTACTGCGACTCTTGCATCGCTATTCCCTTTATTTCTCCCTCAGACCCGTTTGCGGTAACGATTATGGGCTCCTGAACGCACCTCTGAGGTTATCAAGATTAAACTCGGGAGCCATCAATCTGCACAGGGAATCTAATATGACACCTTCTTTTCTCTGTGTTTTCATAACATAGAGGAGCTTGTGCAGTGCTGTCAGTTTATATGCCACTGGCTATATGTTCCATCTGTGCTGATAATGTCCATCATGTACAGCTAGCTGTGTTTGATTAGACGCTATGTCAACTTCTGTGGTATTAAGGAAGCTAGTTGGTAATCTCTCTCTTGTTTCATTAGGCATTGGACAGCACACATGCATGGGCAACTGTTGTATGAAAACCATAATACCCTTGAGAACGTTCATTACTGTGATTATGGGTACTTTGGCGATGCTGTTGCCAATTATATCAACATTTTATGCATAATTATAGCGAAAAACATCCGCTCAGGTGTTATTGCTAGATTCACACCAAGTTCCTGTAGAATTTAAAACCTCTGACATTTATATAGCGATCATAAAAATCTAGAGCGGTTAGCAGACATTCTTGTTAAAGTTGAAACAAAGCCGTCATCAGCAAAATCACTTGATTGATCTCTGGATAAGCTCAATACTCTCCTCCACGCCAGCCATTCATCTGTCCCCCTCTCACATCTTTGCTTTATTCTCCTCATCACATTTCCTCCGCACCACCAGAAGTGTCCAAACACCAGCTACTGCGGGCAGCAGTGCGGCTCCCTGCGTTACGGCACGTCGCCGTGCCTGCCAGGCTGCCACCAGCAGCCGTGCCCGCCGACGTGCCACCAGGCATGCCAGCAAGGATGCCAGCAAGCCTGTTACCACAGTCTACCCCGCAGCAACTACAGCCACGGGCATGACCACAGCCACGCCCTCAGCCACGCCCATGACCATAACCCCATCCTGAACAATGCCCACAACCATAACCACGCCCACAACCACACCAGCGGCCAAACAGTATGTCCACTGCAGACAAGACAGATAGTCGTGGTCATTGTCCACAGATGCCATAGTTAGATAAAGGTGCAATCTGTAAAACAATAATCTGGAACACTCCCAGAATCAATTTAATATCTCATTTATTTCTATATTACATGTTGCACTTTTATATCTAAGTAGGAATAGCTGTGACCTACAGATGGGTGACAAATTAAAGGAACACAAAGTGTCTTTGTTCTATAAATCTCTGGAACTTTACTGGAGGGATGGAACATTATTCTTCCAAAAGATGTTTTGATGATGATAGTGGAGAGCACAATCTACATAGGAGTTCTATTGAGTTGACATCTGGTGACTGTGAAGACCACAGTCACCAGTTTGATTTACACCATTTTCATCCTCATCAAACCATTCGGTGAGCCCCGGTGCCCTGCGGAGGAGGGGCAGTGTCTTCCTTCTATCCCATTAGGACAGAAATGTTTCATCACAGGATAAGGGTCCACATCTCTGTAGACCAGTTTTTGCACCACTGAACTCTCAAATGTGCATTCGTCTTTGTAATGAGGATTTATGCACTGCAACCCAACTATAATATCCCTCTCTATGTAAAGATTTTTTTTTTTTAGAACTTTTTTTAGCTCCATTCCTCCAGTAGAGTTACAGAGACTTTTGGTGACCCAGCATCTTACAAAGACACTTTTTTTCCATCATTTGTTACCCGTCTGTATATATAACCAGTATAGAACTTGTAGTAAAGAAGAAAATGTAGAATTTGTAGTGTACTCCTGACCTTTTTTTAATGGCTTTACTATATATGGGCGCTGTAATTATTTCAGCACTGAGCTGTGCTGTTTGCTACATGCTATCTGGTTAAGGCCTGTTCTCTGAGTCAACAGGACTGCACTCATATGGTCTTTTTACGCAGCACATGTAATTACCATGATGAAACGGTGACCTCAATGACTCACGACGGTGCACTTAACATCTCGTGGCTATTGCTGAGAGATTGCGAACGGTTCAAATCGTGATGATTTGTTTTTCCCCAATTTGGATATGAGAGAGCGAGGGAGTCGCAGTGAGAGAGAGAGAGAGAGAGAGAGAGAGGTTTCTTCCATCTCCTCATTTGTCCATTTAGTACAGAGCCATTTATGGTGCTGCGGGTGATTTGCGTACTAAGAGCTTTTCCGCTCCTCTGAGACCTTTACACATTCTCTCCTTCTCTCTTTCAATTTTTCATTTTCCCCTTTCCTCTTTTACTCTGCCACTGTGGCGTGCCCAAACTGTCTAAAATCTGTAGTTTATTATCCAAACAAAGCCTTTTGTAAGTGAATCCCGCCGAGAACAGGAGGCGACTCTATCGTGAGAGAAGAGAGGACCGGAACAGCATAGCAATGAGCTTTACATTCTCACAAAGTTTAGGAAACTTGAGCGGTGGCCATTTTGGAGTCACAAACAAACCGGAGCTGTCCTTCATTCAGTCCATACCCTCCGGGTTTGCCAGTGGTTTGCACGGATTTTTGTTGTTACCCTAAAGAGTAGTAGCACGACTAAATTCCCCTTAAGTGAGCGAGATAAAAGCAAATAAACATCATTTTTGGAGCGGGGGGAAAAAAAATCTTCAATGTGACTTTAACTCGTGAAGGCAAATTTACGTCAGTGTTTTGAGTTTGTTTATGTTTGAGCGAATCAATTGTTAATGCCTCTATTGTTTCATCATTTATTTCCGTCTGAAACAAAAGCTCAGAGTGGGCGAAGAGACGACAAAGTTTTGCATCAACTGGCACAGCTGTCCTTCTTTGCATTCAAACAACACCAAGGTGACTGATGAGGCACAGCGCTGCGTACCTGGCAAAACTCCACCATCTTGTGTTTGTCAGCGACTCTCTTTGGATCTATTGAAGCAAACTGAAGTGCATCACAGGGAAAAAAAAATATCAGTCATGCACGTCAAGAAATTGATCTATTTTCAGATTTCTAAGAGAGCCTTTTTAGTTGGAATAGGCAATATCAGAGCGACGTCCTTTCAATAAATTCACTGCGATGAAAATGTGACATTTTCTCCCCCATCTACATCTGTGACAATTTCTTTTGTCCACAGACGGCATTACTTATTTACTGAGAAGTAATGCGTCACCATGGTAACAGGTCTTTGTCTTTTCTATACAGTCACTTCACAGCATTGTAATGATCAGATTCAATGTATGGAATATAATAGATTCCATTACTGGCCTGTAGCACTGCTAATCTAATGCTGCCATATGACTCCCGACACACACACACACACACACACACACACATACAAAACACACACCTATTAATTATCTTTCCTCTCCTCCCACCCTCTCTCTCTCAGACGGACTTTGAGAAGGATGTGGATTTGGCGTGTCAAACAGGTGAGCGCTGTCCATCTCTCTCTCTCTCTCTCTTTCTCTCTCTCTCTCTCTTCCCCGTCTCTCCTTTTCATCTTCCTTCACAGCCATTTAACATGGGATTAGCATAGCTGGGACGCAATGGAGAGCTGTAACATTGGGCTTTGCTGCAGTGCATGTTAATGAAATGTTTGGGAGACGCGGTACAACTCTGCTCAGTGGTGGGCGGTTTATTACGCCTTATCAATCACACTGATTCTGCCCATTGACTGTTCAGAGAGCATATGTTTGGATGAGGCTGTGTTTAATTGTGCATGATAATAATGATCTTCTTTGTATTCAGACCTGTTCCGATTACTGGGACAATGGTCTTATTGCCTGTGTGTGTGTGCGTGTGTTTGTGTGTGTGTGTGTGTGTGTGTGTGTGTGTGTGTGTGTGCTCACTTGTGTCTGATAAAATTAACACGGAGTCACTTTCCCCCTCCACCCTTGCAGAGAGAGGACACCCATGTAAGTTTGACACCCACCTTGACCTACTCAACACTACCTGGTCCCGGCCGAGACTTAAATAACTCCCTAGATCATTCTCTGAGCCTCTGCTGTTTGGATGCAGATAGGAGGGGATCAGATAGGTCGGATGGCCCATTTGCCACGCCTGTCCGGTCCTGTCAGATCACTTAGCACCAACGAGGCAGAGAAACAGAGAAGATGCTAAGGTTTTCTATTTAGGCACGGCCAGTCTCCTTGCTAGTATGCTCAGACTCAGCAAGATCCATCCCCAATTTTTGACCAAGTTTGTAGCTTGACGTTTTGTCACGTCAGTGCAATTTGCATTTAACAGATCTGCGCTGCAGACTTTGGTCTAGAATTGGATTTCGGTCCCATAGAATGATTTTTTTTTCCCTTTGATAGCGACAGAATGAGCATGATATCCAGCATGACCCCACAGACAGCTTGATCACTGATGATAAGTTGATTTTAGTTGTTTAGGGATTGACGCTCACTGGCATGTTAATTCTAAAGTTCCTTGTACAATAACTGTTGGAGAAATGTTTCCAGTATTTTTTCCCTGAACATGCATGAAAGCTAACGCACTGTAAGTAAAGTGATCTGAGGTATCGCAGAGTCAAAAAAAACAAAAACACGTTTATGCATACAAGCGCATGTTTGCAAGCCCGTACACACATGCACACACTCACCCTCTCACATTGATATGTGACAACAGGGCAGGGAATAATGAGTTCCCATGATGACCAAGATACTGGACTGGCCTCGGCAGCGAGGGAATTCAGCTCCATTTCATTTGAAGCACGCCGCATTTTACACTGTGGCTCTTTCTCCAAACTAATAAAAATCCTGGCTCACCAGCAAATCCTGAGATGGAGCGAGACTTTGGGTCACAGTGTCAGGGACAAAACTCATCTCAGCCAGTATGAACCATATAGGACCATAATGAGAAGTGAAACTTTACTTTGGAGATGCAATCTGTTTTTGTGTGGCTGTGCGTCTGAGGCAGCGCAGTAGTTCACAGCTTGACCGAAGCTGCAAACATGCCTCCGTATCAGCGGCGCTCTTATTTATCTCTGCATCTAAATCACTGATGTCACATTTATTCATGAGTGTTTGCAAGATAGGTCGAGCAGAACTATCCCACATATATGTTATTACATTTTGCAGCATCTTTTTATCCCTCGGGAGGCACAAGGAAGTGCTTTGCTCAATTTCTCTTTTTCTCCATACTGTTCCCTTATCTCTCTATCTTACCCACATTTATCTCTTGGTTGATTGTCTTCTTTTTGGCATGATTTATATTCTATCAATCCCTTTGTATGCATTCATCATGCATTCTTCTCTTCTTCTTTTATCGTGTTGGCTTGACATGTTATTTCCCTCCTGTTAATATATTTTTTGTTTGAATTTTGCATTTGCATTTTTTTCTTTTGCCTCTTCCCCCGTGTTTCCCTTTTTTCCCTCCCTCATCTTGCTTGCCATCTATCTCTCCACGTCCTCCTTGGTTGTCCCCTGCATATGTGTTCCTTCTGTTTGGACCCTCTTTTTATTCCCCTGTCCTCCCCCTTGATCCTGTTTCCTTCCTTTTCCCCCCTCCTGTCACTCCAACCTTGTACTCTCTGCCACCTCTTCTTTTTCCCCTCACTAATTACCCCACCACCTGCTCCCTTACCTCATGGCTCCCTTCCTTCTCTGGCTCTCTCCACTGCTTCTCTTGTCTCCCTCGTCTCCCTCCAGTCATTTTCAAGGAGGTGAACACCTGTAACCCGGCCACCATCACCGGGACCCTCTCCCGCATCTCCCTGGATGACGAGGACGATCCCAAGCTGGCAGCCCACCAGGAGGGGGGAGTGGGAGTCAACTTCAGCTCCCTGCCCGGGAACATCCCCCCTCCCAACCTCATTGTGCAGGTAAGGGATTGGAGTTGGGATTGACTTACAGATTGAATGATTAGTATAGCGATCACCTTGACTTTTCAGTCCCAAATCAAATCTTTACATTGAGCCCAGGCAAAGCCTCCTATTCTCTGAACTCTAAGGTATGGCTGAATGTCTGTATTTCAGTACAGCATAGAATTAAACACATGCCGTTCAGTTCAGGTGCTGGCTTGGGGAATGTCTGTTACTGTTGCCTGCTGAGAGAGCACAGACACTCCCATTAGCAAGAGCTGATCCATTTAATTTCTCAAGCTGTGAGTAGCTCCTCCCTTTCCACTAGGCACAGCATTATCAAACAGTAGTGCACCTGCAATTCAAAATTCGTAGCAAATTGAGCATGTATGTTGACATTGATTAGTATGCAACATTTTCATGCTTTTAAAGTGTGAACATACTATATACTCAAAACCTAGTTAGAGTATGTACTCTGCTTTGGGGACAGGCCTTATGTTATCTAGGCTAGTGAATTGTCTGCGAGGCTTACTGGTTGAGCAGTCATTCCAAGCTCAAACTAGCCATAACAGCCTACAGCTTTCTAGCTAGTCTCAGACCTTCCAAGATCATGAATGCCAGGGTTATGAATGGGAAAAAAAGAAGTCATTTCTGTTTCTTTACTTATACTGTGACCAGTTTCTTTGACATTCGGGTTTGCCAGTTCGAAAACTTGTCGTTCTAGAAGCTGTGGTTTAACTCAGTGTCTTCAGCAGTCTTATTTTGGGGGTCTTATGTTTTATTGGCACAGGTGTTTTGGCAATGTGTCCTCTTACTTTTGAAGGCATACCTGTCTTTTTGGGATTCAACACCCAATGAAAAGCATTATTGCTTTTTTGGAATCGAGCGCGTTGGAATTGTCTGCCTTAACTCAGACATTAACATTATTTCTGCCTACAGAGTAGCTCTTCCACTGGGAAATATTTGTATGACTAAAACTCTGATCTCTGCTGTGTCAAGCCGTATCCAGTTGATGCCTTTGTGTCTAGGCTGCCTGCTGATGCTTTATCTTGTGTTTTCCACGAGGTTCCACCCCTGGGAGGCCTCAATGAGCTGAGCGAGACGCCCCTGAAGAAGGAGGTGAACGTGGAGCAGCAGAGACAGCAGGGGCAGCAGCGCAGTGGAGGACCTGTGTACCTGTGCACCGAGAGTGGCCTGGGCTGGGCGCGACCGCCCACCTCCTCCAACACCTCCCAGGACGGGAGTGCTGGAAGCGGGGGAGGAGGAGGGGAGGGGGACTATATGGTCTTACCTCGTAGGACGGTCAGTCTCAAACCCCCAGCGCCCTCTTCCCAAGGAGGAGGTGTGGGACTGGGGGGTGAGGACAAGCCCCTCAACATCGCGGTGGAGGACCCTCCCTTCCCGCCGCCTCCCTCTCCCCTGACGCTCCACCCGGCTGAGAGTGAGGCCTACCCGGCTGATTTTGTGCCGCCAAGCGTGGGCGACATGAACATCGCCATGAACCTCAACCGCTCCTACGGGACGATCAAAACCATGCCCCACGGGCACGGCCACATGATGGCTCAGGGCGGTCTTGTACACTCCCACGGGGGGCACGTGCACTCCCACGGGCACTCGCTCCAGCTAAAGTCGGGCCAGAGGCCGTCAGTCAGGCAGATTCTGACGGGGGGAAGCACGGTGGAGAGAACCAGGACCCTGCCGCGCAACCTGGGCAGCACCAACGCCAACACCAGCCTCTCAGCAGGATCCCTGGAGGTGGGTATGAAGAGGCTGAGGGATGGAGGGAGGGTTCCCAGTGGTGGTGCAGCTTCTTCACTAACCCCCCAATCCATTTCAGCACTTGGTTTGAGGTTATGGGTGCAGGAGGAGGGCTACATGGGATGGTGTTACAGCACAAGAACGAAGTGACGAGGTGTTAACAGGTCATTTAGTCCACACTCCATCCAAAAATCTTGCTCTTCTTCAAATAAGCAAAACATTCTGCCTCTGGATTAAGATAATTCCACATGTTTTCACTGCATTAACACAGGCAGTTTTCTTGAAATGTGTGCCGACATCATAATCCCAAGGAAGAATAAAGCAATTGTGTCCACTTGTACCGACATGCAGTAACTCCACTGCAGATATATGAAATGATCTCACTCCACTGGCAGATTTTAACACTTATTTTGATAAATAAATAATGTAAGACTCAGTGCTAGACTTAATGACTTGTTAATACGTATATTTTCAAGAGCAGAAAGAGACATGACTTGGTGTGGCTGTGAGTGTGGGAGGATATGAAGAGAGTGTCTGTGTAGCTACTATCCATACAAATAAATGAGTGTGTTGTTGGCCTTCAAACATACACCCACACACAAACACATGTCACAAAACCCGTGCTCAGACCAATTTTGTATTGCATACAGATAGATTAGGTCCAAAACATCAACAGTTTGCATTAGAACAAGTCCGCTATTACAACATCTATTATTTTCAGCTGAGTGGTAGTCATTGCTCACTGAGACAGCAAGAGTGGGAATGATAGTTATTCTCACATGGACAAACACCTTCTTATCAGTGTGCTCTGTGGGTGTGGGTGTGTACGCATGTGTGTGTGGGTCTGTGTGTGCGCCCACGCGCGAGTGTGTGTAATCCCCCCCAGCCCTACAAGGTGGCACAACAGATGGACTGAGACAGGCAGGATCAGAGGAAATACCCCTGGTGAATGTCTTTCAGCCCACCTTAATTACACACACACACACACACACACACATGCACACATATATAAGGCAGATACACACTACTGCATAGACATACACACACACACACACACACACACACACTTTGGATCTTTCCCCAATGGCATCTTGCTGACTCACAAGGTTGATTAAGGAGATGGAAACGACACTTTCACCGAAAAGTGCAGATGCTTCATTTAGGGCTGAGGACGTTAAGGACGAGTCATTAAAACTCATAAAAAATCTCTGTCACAAGATCTACAAGCGCACTCATGAATATCAAAAAATTTCAACGTAGAAACCTGTGGGATGTAATTTACCAGTGGCTGCTGTAATTTCACTCTTTTTGAATATACTTGATTTGGAGATGGATATCAGAGCGTGCCCCTCAAGATTAAATCAGAGCAGTGTTCGGCTCCCAAATTCAAACATGGTGGAGTATAATGGAGGGATCACAGAAATGCACTCAAAGAGTGTTCATTTCACTGTTGATTTTTAGTGGGAGGCTTGTAAATGTTAACTTTAAATGATCTAGTCAAAGTATGTAATTGGCTCACTGGGGATATTATCCTCTTGTGAGAGAAATGGGAAAGCACAGAAGTGCAATGCGGGGATTATTGAAATGTAAATATTTTTTAGATGAATTTGTATGGACAACAAACTGTTGGCTATAAAGCCCAGGTTGCTATAACATTTTATCTATATGCAAACAAATGCATAAGTGGTGTGTGATTGTGGTTGTCTGTTAGACCCGTAAACATCATGCCATTATGCCAGTGGATCACAGTAGCAAATGATTTCTTTATGAAATGTGTACATGAGTGGGCTCATGACTTGCTTTATGTGTGTCCTCCCCAAAACATGCAATATACATGTATATGCATGTTGTATGTCTATCATATTACTAAGCAAACTCAATCACGGAATCACTCTGTCAAAGGTAAGGATTTACTATTCCACTGTAGGAGGATAGTAATTACATTGTGCTTTATGTGTGGTGATGTTTGGCCAGCCAAGTGAATAAGACGCCTTTGTGTCAACACACTTACCATCAGCTCTCTATCTGTCTGTGTTCCTTTACCTTTTAAAGCCTTGGCTGCCATAGCATCAGATCAGCAACTCCGCCCTTTTAAAGAATGAACGCTGCTTTTAACTAACTGCAGGGAGAAGTGCCTCTCAGTGCCTAATGTGAACCTGGCAGCCAGAGAAAGGCAGAGAGGGAGAGAGGGAGGCAGATAGGAAGTGAGACATGGAATGTAGTGCAATGCAATGTCAGAGCCAGATGAGTTGGAAATGTCTGCAGCTGTTAAATTGGCAGCCTGTGTGCCACTCGCTGGAGCTACCAAGGCACTTAAAAGAGAGCAGTGGAGACCAAACAAGATTAGAGGATGAAAACCATTCCTTAACTCTTTGCTGCAGCTTTTTTTTTTTTTTTTTTTTTTTAATCAGAATGTCTCTCAGCAAATTCTCTAAAAATAGCAAAGCGGATGATTTATGCTGGGGTTGTAATGATTGTATTTGAGAGTATGTGAGCCGAGAAATTATTATTTCATCCTAATTCTGGGTTATTCCACTTCACTAATCTCATTACTTTGAAATAGACTGAACAATTTGCTTTTTGCTTTGACATTTGCAAGAATATCTGTATCACGTTGGGTAGCCAGTGCATATTAGCCTTCCCCCTTTTTATCGAACAATGGCACCGAGAGACCGAGGGAGAGGGAGTCAGACGGGGGAGACAGACAGGCAGAAAGTGAGACAAAGAGGCACGGAGCTGCAAGTGTGTGTTTCTCATAGTGGTTGAGGGTTGGTCATTGATGCTGTCTTCTCTCCCCCTGCCCCCTCCTCTTCCAGAGGAAAAGAGTACGGTACTCTGAGCTGGACTTCGAGGTAAGATCCCGCCCCTCATCCCTTCCATCAGCCTGTCTCTGCTTTCATGTGCTTCTGCCAGGACTTGAATAACGCATATAGGAGCCAGTGGCACTGCTAAACCCCCTTTCCCCCTCGCGCCTGTCTTCCTTGCATTTAGAACAATGGATTGTTCCAGATCTACCACACGTGGTACGCTGTTTCTTCAACAAAGATCGCAAACCTTCGCCCTGCTTCAGCCTTGCTAGATTTGGTCTGCTTTGGACCCCAATTTGTGTCTTGTTTTATTCTAATTATTGGTCAGTCAATCCAAAACACTACAAAAACAGAACATCCCTGTTTTGGGTTTCAGTCTTTTCAGAGCAGAGGTGCAACATTATTATCTAAAATAAGTGGTCAATGGGGTCCTGGTTGAAGAAACAGCCAAGTAGAGTGCTTTTTGTGTCTGAATGAATAATAGAAACTCGATTCTAGGTTAACAAGTGTCTGGCTTTAGTTAGTTGGCTGGTTGTATATTTGTTGGAACGACATGGGTTGGCAGTCTGTGAGCGTTTTTGTGTTAGGTGTGTTCTCCATAGAATGACCCGGGTATCCTGGCGAATCTCCAGTCTCAAGCAAATACTCCTTCAAACTTTGCATAACCAATCTAAACCCTTTGCACTGCTTCCTTTTTTGTAAGTATTGGGTTTCATTTGCACTGTTGTAAAGACTGGACATTCACCTTCCACCATGGAGGCATCATTCATATAGAAGGTATGTGTGGTTTCAGGCTACTAACAATGACTATGGCTTATCATCCAAGCTAATCCTTTAATTAGAGTCAGGAGTTGACGCTGCATGGATCTTACAGCAAGGAGATTGGATCTCCTGAGTATGGCTTGTTTTTTGTTTTGAGGCAAGATGAGATCAAACTCTTTTCCCTATCAACTCTATCAACTGAACGCAGACGATTAGGGGAAGAATGAAAGAACCACTGAAAATACCGCAGAAAATATGGAGAATCTATGAAAAGTAACCCCTTAAACCCAGTTAATTACCATTCATTTGTGGAGTAAAGTTTACCCACGTTTTTCACCTAGCATAAATGTTAATCATGTGAATTTAGTATACAATATTAATACATGAAGTGCTATCCACCTCATAGAGGTAACATGAGGATAAGATCTTTTTAAGCAAGAAAATAGTTATTTTCCTGAAAATGAGTGTTGTTTATTTTAGTGGTAATCTCCAGTGGGGGTCTTAGTTTATCCATCATTTCTCTTTTTTTTTTACTTTCTACATAACGGGATACTATAAAATATCACCTGCAGGAAAAACTAAGGTCTGAATCAGATAAGACAAAGAAAATGAAAGAAAAAGAAAAACAGAAATTTAAAATAAAGTAATAATAAATATACCACAGGCTGTGAGAGGCAGGATGCAAGAAGCAAGGAGAACCTTCTTAGCTGACCAAAGAGATGAGAGTGCCCACTCCGAGGTAATTGGAGCCAGAGCTAAGCGCCAGTCCTGGCTAGTGAGCACGCGGGTACGAGTGCTGGCATCTGGCCCCTGTGTCGCTTTCAACCTCGCAAGCTGCTTTGACGATTAGCTATTGCCGAGCAGCTCCAGCACTGCCCATTAGCACGGAGAGACAGCAGCAGAGGCAGTGACAAATGCGGTTTGCTGTCAGAGAGTTTTACTGCAAAGATCAGGATTTAGCTGCCTTCTACGAAGACATATTCAGAACAGGGGCGAAAACCTTTTTTGGCGAGTTTCCTCTCACTTAGGCAAGACTAAAGTTCTAGTCCGTTTGTTGGACATTTAACGAGTTAGACAATGTCCTGACTTAACAAGACTACCGACTTGCAGCCGCCAGCCTCTAACAATGACATTTCTGTCAGTAATTTCCACCCAATGTTCACTAAAACGGCTCCTCTGCAGCACTCCTAGCTCCCAAATTCTCAAAGACTGAGGAAGTAGATGATGTATGAGCGTGAGCCAGCTATCGATCGGTCTGTCGCCCTCCCTCTCTAACCCCTTTTCATGGCTGGCAATGCTGCAGTCCCCCCTGGCCTTTCTTCCCCCGTTCCTATGTCCCTGCCTGTCCCTGCTGGCCCCCTCCTTCCTTTGACTTTTTTTTTTCTATTCAGTTCATGTTTTGCTGTCCCTTCCTGTTTTCCCTTTCAGAAAGTGATGCACACTCGCAAAAGACATTCTGAGCTGTACCATGAGCTCAACCACTCGTCCAAGTTCCACACCATAGACAGGTATAGCAGGGACCCAGCCATGTCCACATTCAAGGTAAGATCCTCGCCCCAACGGCGGAATGGGAAC
>OMLF01004405.1:35320-77702 GCA_900302615.1 Holocentrus rufus | reverse complement strand
GAAAGAAAGTGAGGGGGGTGAAGTGAGGGGGGGTAGTCAGAGTGGGAGTAATGCGGCTCTGTATCCGCTCCCCTGTTGCCCTGTGGCGATGACATGGTCTGTAGGAGTTTCTCCATTAGAACGCGCTGACCTAATGTAATAAACATCCAGGGCTGATTCCTCCCAGACTGTGGGTACTTTATCACAGATGATAAACCCTGTTCTGGTAAGGCTGAGGGGGGGCAGAGAGTGAGGCATGGAGGGAGGGACTGGGGGGGATGCTTAGAGGGTGAGTACAGCCATTACAAAGGGCAGAGACAGGCTGTCATGCTCCTCCGTCAGCCTCGAACCCCCTTTTCTCTCTCTCTCTCTCTCCCTCTGCATTCTGCTTCAGTTGTCAGGAAAATTGGCAAGCGGTGGGAATGAAAAAAAAAAAGAGGATCAAGTTGAGCAAGCGCCCAACTCAGAGGCCGTTCTCAGGCATCGAAAGAAAAAAGCCAGGACCCTCCCACTAGACAAAAAAAGGAGAGGAGAGGGAAAAAAAAGGGAAACAAATGGGCTATTTTTAGAAACAGCCTTTACCGCTATGGACTTTTTATTTTTTTTACAGCAAGTGAAAGTTGTTAGTCCTGACAACATCAGAGCGCCCGTTTATGACCATATTTGGAGATGACTGATGCAAAGCTGACTTTCTGCGGTGAGAAGTTAAACTGTCTTGCTGGCATTGTTTTATTTCGAACAGGGTTCTGTTCAAATGGAAAACTATTAGATTGGGAGTGGGTGTTCTGCTCTGTCCCTGGAGCAGCTAAACTGCAGAGTAAACTGTCCTTTACACGAATGCTAAATGAGCTGTTAAACTTTATCATCCTCCTCATCTCTCCTAAGCAGAGATCTCACTTCTCGGATTGAAGCGGCGATGCAAAATGTGTGCCGTCTGACAGGACGCAGGGCATTTATCTTAACAAGTGATTCTGCCGGTATGCACTGTGAGAAGAGCTTAAATTCTCAGTACCAGAGAACAGGCTGTACTTTTCATACACGCACACACTCATTCGCCCTTTGAACACTGAATCAATATAAAATACGAAGGCCTGACTCTTAGTCCACTGCAAACTAGCCAGGTGGGCTCCGTTCAGAAACAGTGGAGGATATTGTGTCTCGGTGTTGCTACAGCAACACAGGGCTTTAGTGATTAATATACCTCCTACAGTGTGCTCTCATTTATCAGACAGCGAGTGAGAACCGTGGGAACCTTTGTAATTCGGTCAAGCCGAGTCCTACTAATGCATCCTCACGCTGGTGTTAACTTACCTTGACTCAACTCTTAAAGGAAAACTTCCAAGGCGATATTTTTCACAATATGTGTATTTTTTTTCATTTAAAGTTGCATCACGCAGCGCAGCCCGGCTGGGCCAATTTGTCATTTTGAGTGCGATCGCGCTGACCTTCCGAGCTGCGCTTCCTGAAAAAAAAATATTGTAAATAACGGAAGCTGTATGTTTTGGTACGATTCCTGCTATTAAAACAAAACTGGCACAGCCAACCGGGCTGTAATGGAAAGTGAAAGTTGTTTCCGAGATAAGACTGTCAAAGGTGCGGGCTCAGATAAAAGAAGAGGTATACCTACAGCATTGCGTTTTTTTTTTTTTTTTTCTTTTCTACAATGAACTTGAGATGAAAGGGAGAAATAACTTGTTGGAGGAAAGGTCTACTTGGCAGTGATCCAGCTGACATCTGCTGACAGGGAGGCTGGAGCTGACAGTGGACATCCACACATTACAAACACTTAGGACTGACACTTTACAACACCTGATAAAAAAAAACCCCGGAACTGCTGAGCCTCTTCAAGTGTTTTCCCTCCTCAAAAGTCCCCTTTTAGATGTCTAAAGGAAACTGGCGTGCTGCGTGTTGTTTCTGGTGGGAGCTGGAGTGGGAAGCTCGAGTTGGACAGTGCCAGGTAATACATTGTGGTAAACCCATTACAGGAGCCATTGGTATCTAATTGTCTGACAGGGGGCCAAGGCCCTGGAGGAGTTCAGTTCTAATGGGATTGGCTGAGCTGTCTCTACCCTCTCTATGTGTTTGTGCGCGTGTGTACTTTTGCGTGGGCAGCCAGCGCCAACCCAGACAAAGGATCGCCATGACCTTTCACTCTGACTCGTACACCGCCAGCTGACAGGAGGCAGATATGGGGGGAAGAGATGTAATTAAGTGGATTGTTTTGGATGCAAAAGCTAGAGGAACAATGTATGCTCAGGTTTGTTGATTTATTGTCTGCCTCAGAGTGGTGCTGATGTTGCTTTGTGAGTGTGTTTGTTTGTGTGTGTGTGTGTGTGTGTGTGTGTGTGTGTGTGTGTGTGTATGGTCCCTGAAGGGATTATACAATACAGAAAACTAATCAGTGATTAAAAATGCCCTGTAAAAGTTTCTTTGTGCTTTACCATGAAGGTGAATGCACACAAATTATTGTATTTATTATGAATAATAATAATAATAATAATAGCAAATTCTATTAACTCTTCTCTTTCACATAGTCAACATCTTCCATCTAAACACTTAAGCGATGGCAACATTCCTACTGGACAGCGGCGAGCCACCTGGCCCGCCGCCAGGTTCGGGAGAGGCAGCCGAAATCCATTTATTGCATAATCAATACGTGTCTATTTAACTTTTAACTTTGCAGTTACTTTCAGATTATGTCACAGCCACATTCAAACAATATACAGCAGTTCAGCGTGAGCATCAGTTCTTCGTAACGAGCTGAAGGCTCCCACTTGAAAGGTGAGCCAGAAGTTTTGCTGCAATTCTACTGAATCTGTCTCCACGCCCAGAGAGCAGGGTGCACTTCCCGCTGATATATTTGCATTTTCATACATCTTCTGACAAATCCTGGGGGATCCAGGCCATTAGGAACCTGGGCTAAAGGTACTATACATGAATGCTAAATGAGCTGTTAAATAAAATCACCCTTCTCATATTTCCTATCTGGGGAGCCTGGCGAGCCCGGCGAATAGTCCTACTGCTAGCAGTGACAGATTGCTATGAATGAGAGAGAGTGGAACATATGTCTCCCTCTTTGCTGAGCACGAGTGTCTTTTAACGACGCTCTTTTCGTTGTCTGTGTATCTCGGGCAATATCTCTTAATGTCGGGTTGCCATGAGCAATGAATGACAAGAGATTATGAATCACATCCATAGTTTTGAAACTTCTTCCGCGCATGTTTCCATGAAATTACATTTTTTATTTTTTTTTTCCTGAGGAGCATCTCATGTGCGAACATTTTCATGTTGCAGTAGATGGCCACCGGGTCGCAGCTATGCAGAATGTCTTCCATCACTGTGTCAGGTTATGATCTCATTTTGATGAAGATGCATAACAGAATAGACATCTTTGATATTTTCCATTCCATGACATAGTGATTAGTCATGATGACGACTATTAGGGCCATTAGGACTTCAATACGATCTCATTGAAGTTGATGAATGAGCTTCTAAATGACCACAGTTTCTTGATGTCTGTCTTTGTAGGAGGACACCGAGCTCCTTATCAGTTTTTTTTGCATCATTCTCCAAACTTCAGAGCAAAACACACGCAAGGACCAGTTATTTTAGGTCTTATAGAGGCGATACAACCGACTGTGTGCTTCACATTTGCAGCAGTTGAGAGGCTAGCCTCATTTGCATTGTGTCGAGGGAAGGGTGCTGAGCATCAATAATAAAAGGCCGATGAAAAAAAACGTTGACGTTTTTGGCCTTCCTCGATAAAGAAGTGATCTCCAGCGACTTTTGTTTAATGCTGTTGAAAGTCTCGGCTTTGAAAGGGTGTTCTCAAACATGAAAGTGCGAATTCAAACTAACTTGGCCTTGAACTTAATACTCCCTCCCCTTTCTCTCCTCGCTGTCTCTGTTGCAGCATGTCTGCCCGTCTAACCGCACATCAAAGTATGGGCTGTTAGAGCACCGTGGTGAGAGCTCTGGAGGCCCAGCACAGTCCAAATCCGCCGAGGTGTCTGCATGAGAGAAAAGTTTAGAGTATCACCAGGACTTTTAACCATTTAAACTCTTGTAAAAGTGGGATTATGATTTGTGATTCTCTTTTCAAGCTCTGATCTGACAGCGCTGTTGGCCTGATACCAACCAAAACACCCCACTATCAAGCAGACTAATAACCCCGGACTCCTGGCAGGCACAGGACCGTATGAAGTACCATCATTTGCAATCGCTTCCAAAGAATACAACTGTTCGGACACCATCAGCAGCAGGGAGTATGCGTTAATAGTTGCCGCATAATGTCATTAGAATCGTTATGCAAGCAGGAAGAATAAAATGTTTTTCCTTCTCTTTACACCATTAGCTTGTTATCTGTTCTCGAAATTGTTGCTCTTCAAATTGAGAAACCGCCATCATAAACTATCAACATTCAGTGGGACATGGGTCACAATAAGCTATGAAAAGATCCTCTTATTTGGCCTCACTTCGGGAAATATGTCAAACCAGTTTCTGCTTGAGGCAATTCTGGTGTGATTTGGGGGGGGCACCTTCAAGATACCTCAGATACACATGTGGATACAAAAACTGGAAGGCATCAGAACATTAAGTTGTACCTTAAGCAATGATTTTGGAACATGTGAGGATTTAAAACAGTGTTTTTTGCCATATAAGCTGCTGGTAATGGGCCTACCTGCATGTAATTCAAGGATATTTGTAATACTCTGCATTACATAGATGTATACCATCATCATCAGCATATACAATGGAAATGAAAATTTAATATAATGTATTAATTTTTCATGGACTTAATTTAATTATCTTGACATGGTGGGTATCAAAACATGTACAAGTGAAACAAGGGAAACTAGGGAGGTATTAAACCCCTCATTTGTGTGCCTCGAGGCTTGCAAAATTTCCATCACGGTGCAATTTCCTGTTAATTGAGCTCCATTACTGCAATTCTGCCAACCACACATGGAGCAAACACCGAGGAGCACTGCGCTTGTGGCAACCAGCGGCAGATACTGTTGTGATTCACTCATTATCAGTCTACTAAAGCTGTGAATATATGACCACCAGCTTCGGTTTGTGGAGTGATTTCATAAGCAGGAGCGTTTTCCTCCTGGTGTGGAGCTCAAGTCTGGCGAACTTTAAACTGGTGAATTCATATTGACCAACAGTAAAAACATGTGAGCCTGGTTGACCTCACTGGGATTTATTTTTTTAGCATTAATCCGTCATTGAGGAAAGCTGTATTTCAGCAGTTTGTATCCAGTCCGTTTTATAAAACACAACCTCTTGCTGCCCACTACAACCCCTCTCCTTCTCCCTCTCGTCTTTCTCCTCCTTCCCTCTTGTCCTTCTTCTCCCTCTCCTTCTCATCACCAACACAATTACCAGAGCCCTTCTCTAATCTTTTGAAAACATTCTCGAGTGGCAAAACCAACAATCACTGAAGCAGACTACAAGCCGACCTGGATCTCCCGCATTCGGCACACCAGGACACAAATATCCCCTCAGCAGGCCATGAACATTGACCTCCATTCACTCGTGACTGACCGCATCTTAACACCTTAAATGTGAACAACCTGTTGAACCCGTGGATGTATTTAACTCTGGTCTGGGGATGAAAAAAAAAAATAAAATGGCGGCCCATTCACTCCAACAAAAGCTGCTCACTGAAAATCAGTCTATGCCTCTTTCTTCCAGGCCTGCTTCCTCTGGGCAGCATTAGTGTCTTTCCTTGGCCCTGCTTGGCCCATATAAACGAGCCCAGTCGCGTTCTCATAGCGACCATGACGACAGCGTGTTCATGAGCGTCAGCAGGCTGCTCTGGCTCTGTAGCACTTTGGCTGCAGTCCATGCTGCTATGCTTGAAGTAAAATGTGCTGCACTGCCTGCTAACAGTTAGCTCTTCAGGGAGCTGGGGAAATCATCATTCAAGTAATAGCCTAACAGATCCAGGTAATACGACCATATCGTTCATTCAAGAACAATTTAACATCTCGTCTAGTTGTTGGGTCTTGCTCCATATTACATTGGCTTCATCTGAATAAATCATTGTGATTTAATCTGAATGAAATTGAGCTAAGCTAATGTTGGCAGTAACTTTAGTTTAATGTTAGAGAGTCAGCTTGTGCTCATAGTAAAGACAGATAGGTTTAGTAGATCATAGCCTAATCACAGAGCCACTGGTAGCTATAATGGCTCAGTGTTTTTACTCATGCATAATCAGGTATGCATTTTCAAAGTGACACGGTTCATACATCAATCACAGGCAGAAATGACCTGTTAGCTAATGCTATCCATTCTGCTTAAGCTAAACAATATTTTACAAAAAAAAAATGAGAATACCAGTGATTTCCACAGTTTTCTAAACAATGGCGCTGCCTTTTCTATGACCTCAACCGTTTTGGAGCTGCATTGGGGATGGATGGATGTAAATCTGAGACTGTTGTGGATCCACCGAGCCTAGCTCTGTTCAATGCAATTAGCTAAGTGCACATAACATGCACACCATTTTGAAGCCTGACCTCACTGTATTCTCAGATTTTGTATTATTCTGTAACAAGGTGCTTTTTCCATCAGAAAATTAGGAGACCAAAGGTTGGTACTTCACTGATGTTTTATTTTGGTTTGTTTTTTTTGTTTGACCAGAGATTCAAACACCAGCAGTGTATGCAATAACCACGGCTCTCTCCTGTATGGTTACTGCTTGACTGGTGAGTTTGATCTCACACTCTAATTCCAGCTATAATTCAGTGTAAATATTTATCCTTTGCTATATAATATGGCCACACTATAAATCAAAGTAGTCTGCCAGAAATGTAGTGCATCCCCATCTGCAAAACTGTTTGCACAGACCCATTAAATGAAGGCATTCTTGCATATTTGCAGGTGAGGGTGCCATGTACTTTGAAGTTCGGATTCTCGAGCATTACATCCAAAGAGCACCTCAAAATCAACTGAGCACTCTAACTCTCCCTGTCTCTCAGCTTACTGTAACTTTTCCATTTTCCACAGAGATCTCATGCCCTCGGTGGAATTGAACTATCAAAAGTTCATCCATCCATCCATCCTCAACTTGTGCGGCGCCAATAAGATGCACTGTTTTGTGTCAACCCCAGTTTGAACCTCGGCTCTGAGCTTGTCTTGACTTTATATAGCCTAGTCTCTCAACGCTTAGAGTCTTTCTATTGCAATAAATACATTTATTTTGTCATCTCGATCATATTGCAGACACACTGCATCAGATTCCCCTTGAATCACTTTCCTCTACCGTTACTGTTATTCTGAGATTTTACCAGCATTTCATTTCATGTTTTTACTAGTCAAAAATATCAACTTTTTCTTACTAATAGTGTTTTTCACTAGATAAACCAGTCTTACACCAATGCACTCATATGTTGCTGACAGCCTTTTTGTTTTGTGAAACCTATTGTGACTAATTTGACTAAAGCCACACATCTATACCATAGGCCAAGTTTAAATTTTTTCAGTTTTAATTCTGCTATACATATGGACCGAAGCTGAAGAAATGAAATTGAAGAAAGGTACTGTAGGTTCACCTCATAACATTTGGCCAGAATCTAAACTACACTGGAGATCCCCAGAGACAGATGGTTGCTGCACATACTGTTAACAGTATATGAAAATGGATTTGCATTATGTAACTTAATGTAAGATTTGCAAATGAAGTTTGGTTTCATAGCAACAGTAGAGAGCCACGTCTGCACGAATTCACTGAAAACACAACTTTATTTCTTTATCTTTTGGTCATTTGTATTCCACTAAAAAACATGACAGATTTCACTCTAAACAGCCTAAAACTGAGATTTGTATTTATTATTTGGAATTTAAACCATGGAAGTATTAAATATGCTACAGAAAAAAAATCTGATGTAATTGCATAATTAATGATGAGAATACAGTGCCCGTTAGTGACACACAGTGTCACAGTCGAGCAGAATAGAAACTGCACAAGACAGAAGTGAGAATTCCCCAGACCTCATCTCAGTTTGAGAGCTGGCCTTGCCTAGAGTTGAATGAACCTCAGACTGCTCATCATGTGTTGTCAGCTTAGGGAGACAAAGTATGAGCCTGTGGTTGAGTTCAAACAATGAATTTCTGTGCTTTCATATGTCTCAAAGACAAGACATGGCTATTGATTTCAGGAGGAACTTTTATTAAGGTACAGAATATTGAATTTGTAGAGTTACAAATACCTGGGAATTGTCATCGATCTTACAAAATACTTATAAAATGTCTTAGAGAGGTTAACAGAGGATGTATTTTTAAGGGAAGTTTGGTGTTTTTGACTTCTACAGAGCTTTTATATAGTCAGTCCTTCTCCATAGTGGCCTGCTATGGTAACTTGAGTGCCCATAACAAAACCCACTCAGCAAGACTGTAAATGTGAGCAGGAACATTACAGGGACTCAGCAGTTCACCCTCAGTGATGTATACGATTGTCAAGTACTACAGACAGCTTATGCTATCATAAATAGCCCTGACCACTCTGGTTGAGGAATGTGAATTATTTTCCTTAGGCTGCAGATTGAAGGTAAAGTCCAGTAGACTGATATGGAAGTCCATTACCAGCACATGAAAAAAAAAAGGCTAAATGGTGAAGTCTTTTTCCTCACAATTGTGACTTAATGACTCAGAATTGTGAGACTTTCAACTGTAAGAAAAAAAGACAAATCTGAGTTATGAAGTCAATTGTAAGATAAGATGTCACAATATTGCATTATTGAGTCACAATGGTCAGAAAAAATGTTACAATTTTAAGGTATTATATTTGCAAGAAAAGGTCTCACAATTCCGAGTTAAGTCACAATGGTGGCAAAAAAAAACCCTCAGATTTCTGAATGCTCACACAATTCAGTCATTAAGTCATTAAGTCACAATTGCAAAAAAAAAATAAAAATCTGCATTATTAAATCACAATGGTGACAATAAATTGCACACTTGTGAGGTATTACATTTGCAAGAAAAGGTCTCACAATTCCGACACAATTCCATCACAATGGTGATCTTAAAAAAAAATAAAAATAAAAAAAAATATGCGCAGATATAAATGCTCACAAATCTCACACATAATCAGTTTCTTCTTTTTTTTCACGTGGCAGGAATGATCTTCATCCCACCTATCCTACACATATAAATTTGCATAACCAGACTCTTTCTGCCTGTTCTTGCAATATTCATTCACTCCTATTCATTTATTTTATTGTGTTTTCATGTTGTTAACTACTTGCTGTGAGCCAAATTTCCCATTTAGGGACAATAAAATCTTCAATTTGAACTTGAAAGCACACAGGGCCAAATTTAGCAAAGCCATTAGTGGGTACTAAAATGTTTTCAGGGTTCAGAGTCAGCATTAAGACTTGTCATTGGTGCAAGATAATCTTCTTGAAGAGTCAGTTTGTGTCATTGGTTTTGCACATGCTATACGTTTCTGCTTTAGTAAATCAGGGCTGCAATATGACACAAGGTAAGACAAGACTTATTTCACAGCTGTGTTTGACAAATGGACCACATATCATCCCCACTTACATCATACATTTCTGCCAGGTTTATTACTCGTGTGTATATGTACCAATTGATCATATGGACACCTAGGAAAACCTCCTCAAAGGTTTGTTGCTCCTGTGTACTTCAATAAGCGGAGGATGGAAATTACACAGCCATGGTTACGGGTTTAATTCCCACTGGGCCACTGGTGTTAAAAATGTCTGCACCTGTGATCTTGAATGTACTTTGAATAAAAGTATGTTTTTGTCATGGGGATGTAGCTCTAGATTTATTATGCTATTACAACTTCAGTCCTTTCTGTATACATAAAATCTTGAAAACCTTGTTAAAACCTTGAAACTCCCAGAAACCTTGATAAATATATTGATGTTATAATATTAAATATGTTGGGGATGTGTTTAAAAATACAAAGAACCTTATGTTCGGTATGCTTTGAAAAGCGTGTGTTCGCTGACCTGTGTATTTCAAGTTGTTTTGCCGACATTTAGGCTTGTACAGAAAAAAAATCAGTCAGTTGACTGCAATTGTCTGTATTTTTAGACAGATAAAAAAAGACAGAAATGTTCTAAAATTCTTCAAAGTGCCCTCCAGACCCCAAAATCCCTCTGGGAATTGATATTTTTAGTAAGATGAGGTATGTTTTCTTCTCTTGGGGGAATTCTGAGAGTTATCAAAACAGGTAAATAGGTAAAAAACAGATCAAGGGCTTAAAATGACGTTATGTGGCCAATTGACCACAATCCTGTTACTCCCTAATCTCTATTTAAAGTGCTCTGAGTAATATATGCCCAATTTCTCCACAAGGATCATCCAAGTTCCATCTAATCTAATCAAATGGAAGCATATGTTGGTTATTTAAAGTCACCCCCTGCAAAATTGCTTTTTGCAAAACTAAGATATTCCATTATCCGTACAAAATCCAGCTCGATGTGACATTTATTGAGTGAGGGGGTCATTTGTATTCCCCCGAAGCTCAGGGAACCTTCTTTTCTTCCTCCTGTTCAACAAGTCCATAGAAAATGATTTGAAAATGTGATCCACAATGAATATAAGACCAATAATTGCTTTCCCGATAAATTTTAAAATTAGATATTGTAAAAGGCATCTGTTTGAAAAGTTTTAACAACATATACAAAGAAATAAAAATAATAATTTAAAGAAAAAATAAAAGTTTGCACTGAGGAAAATGTAGGTTTATAGGAAATAGAGTGCTTAACAGATTGTTGCCAAAACAGCATATCATCCCTGCTCATTAATTCACTGCCTTAATTTAAGACTTTCCATAAGCCAAAAGTATCACAGCTGAAGCTTTGCAGCTGAAAATCAGATCTGCATTTCTTTTCCTGATTCTCACATCTCTCTCTAAATGAAGACAGACTGTTTCATTTATTTGCATAATTTATTTCCTATATTAATTTGTTATTTATAGGATACAAGGAATTGGCAGGCACGTTTCCTCTTCATCTCCTCCTCTGCAGATATCAGCACTTATAGCTCAAGTGCTGCAGATGCTTTTGAGTTCCTGATTGAATGGCACATCTTTTTTTTTTCCTTCTTCTTCTTCTTCTTTTTTCTGTGAGGCTGCCAAGACTGTCACTACATTTGTCCACTTCAGTCAGCATTTTTACAGCGAGGAAAACCATGAAAAATGTCCTTTATTTCTAGCCCTTATCTCGATCCCTTGTCATGCTGGAAAGGTCAAGCTGAGTTTCATGGCAGCCAATGTCTGCATCTGTTCTCCAACTTTTAATGATCGGGCTGCTGCAGTGCTGTTTCTTCTGCATAATGACAATTTAGGGTTCATTTCTTATGGTAAATATGGAACGCCACTGGCACAGTCGAAAACAAATTCAAATACACCAAAATTCACCTCTGCTGCATGTCAGCATTTCAGTAGATGACCTTTAGGAAGACATTTCTCATGGCAAACATACCATTAGATATATAAATACACACACACACACACACACACACAGATATATATATATATATGTACATCAATCATTTTATGTACCACTTTGATAAATATTTAGTGTCAAAACTTAGGTAAGGAGACACAGCAGAGGGGAACTTTGTGTGTGGGAATTCTAATTCAAATTCAGGGTTCATTGCCATTAAGTGAGGCTCAGCTAAGGGGGCTTACAGTGTTTTTCTCTGATACTGTGTGGTTCCAGGGATTGGACAGTGGAGAATGATAGCTTTTACCGAAAAAGGATTTGACTAGAGATGCGCTTGGTATGACTCAGTGCCAGCGAAATTAACTCTGTGCTCTGAGGTGTCAGCTGCCACAACTAAATCATTGTGACACAGACGGAAATGTGTTTACATTAAACAAATTATCTTTCCTCACTTGCCTTTAGGAAAAGAAAGCATTACATTTGCCGGAGTTTACCCTTAACTGGCCTGACTTGACATGATAAACCTGGTTTAAAATGACATCTGTAATAACACAACTTTTTCATAAGATCAACTTGCCGATAGAGAGTAAAAAAAATAATCCCATGTGCTCATGTTTGCATCTGAGCTTTAATGCGTTCTATATTTAATAAGTACATCTATGCAGTTTTTCTCAACATTGTTGAAAGTGCAGTAACAACCTAGAAAAGTTTCACAGGCTTTATCCAGGAAACTCACTGGGTAATGCAAGAAAAACACATTCAATCTGTCCTTGTTTTTTTTTTTTTTTTTCCTGTTGATACAGATAAGTGCCACGGAATGAAAAATGCAAAGAAATCCAGGTACAGTAGCCAACTGCCCCTTTTCCACCTGCGTGATAAGTCTTCACTTCATCCACATCAGTGCTGCCTCAGGGGATGGGGATGGGAAACAGATAGAGCCTGTATTGTTCTTCAGGAGACAGACTGAGTTGACCTGAAACTGGCACATCCATCAATGCTCGATATTTATTCACCAGTATAAAAATTGTGAATCCAAACAGCTAACGTCAGGACATTAGCTCCGCATTGGGACAAGCTATTTTTCTATATTTCTAATGGGATGTGTTAGCTGCTTTCATCAACAGATTTTCAGTGCACAGTGTTATGAGTCATCCGCTGCTCTCAGAGAAGTCTGTCTCTCTCTCTCACTCTCTTTAATGATCGGTCGTGTACAAAAATAAAGAATTTAACAATCTTCTGTTGCTTCCTTCCTTGCATGTCCCAATCACAGCAGTGGGCATCATCAGAGCTGCTTCTCTGATTAGATATTAAACTAGTGGTCTGCTTACCCACGCCACTGGCTTCATATCTAATCAAATCTGAAGGAATTATGAGCTTCTGTCAGCTCTATTAGAAATATAGACATGACCATTACGTTTTTAATTAACCCCATCTACAATGTATCGGAGCCGTCCCGGATGGCAGCGCGTGGAACTCTGGGTAATAGAATGAAATGGCTTCACATATTTCACACGCTGAACTTGATATCATATTGGAAACAGAATGTCTTTGGCCAGACTATGGCGGAGTTTGTAGCACTTATCAAGTGATTAAGGCGCTCCCTTTATTCGACTGTAGTTTCCATGGAGACATAGCTTGATTTGAGTGCGCGTATGTGTATATGTTTGTGCATGTGTGTATGTGTGTGCGTGTGTGTCCGTGCGCGTGTGTGAAGTAGCCTAGAGATACAACTGAAAGTAAACCCCAATTCCTTTTCTTAATGTAAAATGCACAGTCTCTACTGTAAAATTTTAGGATCACAGTATCCATGGCAACCAGAAGTCGAGCGAGGGACAAATTGGTCCAAATTCTGCATTGGTCCAAAGGCAGCATATCAACTCTAAAACAGTGGATAGGATAGTTGTTGTTTTTGTTCGACTGGCTACCAAACCCACTTTAATTGATTGAACCCACATGGATTACACATATCACTGGCCCAAGATAATATACAATGTCTGGAACATCATATATGGTTTGAAGTGATCGAGAGGTTTTCAATGCCATTGCATAAACAAAAAAGAAACCTGGAAAGATGCAGTGGTGAGAATTTTACCCGGGGGCAGTTTCTGTTTGATGAATAATCCAGTCTTGCGCTGTGATCAACAGAAACACAGAGATTTATACAGCACATGCACACACTCGCTGTTTCTCACGCTCGCTGTTAACATGCAGAGCCGCTCATTGACTTTGCATGGAGGCCGGATGAAAGGCAACATGAAACTGAAATTGACAGAGGCGCCGTGCATTTTCAATTTCCGATTTTGATCAAAGCTCTGCAGCGTGCACACACAAAACAGCAATAATCAGTCTGAATTGTTTTCATGGAATTTTTTTTTTAACCTGTTCACAAGCAATTAATGCATTTAAGCCAGCGCTGATATAGCTTTGTCATACCAGGCCTGTTGTTCTAAACACAGAAATATACACTCTGAGTGCAGCGAGCATCCGAGCCCACAGTGTCAAAGCGTGAGTGCACTGCCTTGAAATGCCTCAAATTACTACTCTTTTGTTACAGAGATGCTCTCACTGCACAGTAAACACACAAGCTTCGCACCGACAGACACAAACAAATCTTTGTGTCCACTCACCGTTAAATTGCCTGTTATTATTATTTTTTTTACTTTTTTAAGAGTAGAGGGTAACATTTTAGAGAGCACAATAAGTTGCCACGTTGCATGTGTTGACTGTAAGCTGAGTCACATTTGCTGTTAACGCTGGCAGGGTGGGACAAACAGGAACAGCTTCATTTGTTATTGGTAGAAAATTACACAAGGCGTGCGCACTATAATGTTGTTTGTTAATTAGTTGTTCAGAATCAATCAAAGGGCGTCTTTGAAATGACCAAAGGGCCACAGGCTGCCAGCTAAGTAGTCCCTCGCTATGTTATACGTGACACATACATACAGCATAAACACGCACACACACATACACACATGCATGCACAGGCCTGGCCAAATAGAATGTGAGAGAAAAAGGGTTTGGGGGCTGCCTGGGGAGATACTGAATTCACTTGATCCTAATTGCATTGTCCTGCTGGGGAGAAAATGTACATCATTACAGCCATTAGTTATAATGATGGCCGATTAAGGCCAGAGCTAGCATGCACATGGGCTGGGCCATATCAGCTAACGCCCACTGATAGGCTCATGCACCCGAGCTGGCGATGTGACCATCATCGCCTGTGACAAGTGGCAGCCCCACGGCCAGTGCTGTACCGTGACTGCTTGCTTTGATTTCTTTGCTCCCATGCGGAGATTGCATTGTGGGGTGTAGCTCAAGTGTGGACGGTATTGTTTCATTGAACGAAATGATTTCTGACTGCAAATGATTGGTGGATGGTCACCGTGTCACAGGTTAATGACCATTTACGGCGAATAATGACAAAGAACAGTCAGCGCTCAGAATGCTTTGAGCACAGGGAAGTCTTGAGGAGAATTCTGCAGCCTTACATCTGCCCATACTGATGGATATCTCCTTAAAATAGAATTTCAGCAGGTTTTTTTTCTCATTTTGGACAAGTTTTGTTTTAGAAAATCACAAGCCAGCTCCGGGTTTGCCACAAGAGAACCCCAGACTAATCCTCTGAGTGCTTTTTTTTTCACCAGCACATCTATTATCCTGTTCTCCCTGGGTATACACCACGGCAACAGAGCAGCTGAGGTCATCTGCAGTTCACTCTGCAATTAACGCCATGCAATTAAAGGCTGATTTCAGAAGAATAAACTGTTCCGAAAAAATAAAGTGTGGAATTTGGGGGCTGTGGTTTGACTGTCTTCCGTGGCAGTTTAAGCCGAAGCAGTTCATGCATAATGGCTACCACTATGCATTAGTATGCCATTAGGTCCTCTTTTTGCATACGGGGTTGAGCTTGCATTTTGCAAGAATATATAATTAAATAAGCCTTGTGAGTTAGAATTACTGTGGAATGGGAGGGCACTTATTGTATTATTCGTCCAGGCTGCCCCATTAGTTATCCTTGACTTCCATACAAATTAATTTAGCCTTCAACACACAGCGGAAGGAGCAGCTATTCAGTATGCATTGCCTGCCACGCTGTGATTGTACAGTTTGTGTACAAGCACAGGTCAAAGGTGTAGGTCAATTAGAATCTCATCCCTGGTGGTCTCGCTTTCCAAGCCCAGGGTGAACCTGAGTTTGATCCCCAGAGGCATGGGGAAGAAATGGAAAGAGGAATGGACTGTTACACTCGGGCCCATGCTCCGAAAAGAGAGAATTAGACCTCTTTTTTCCCTACCAAGGGTGAGACTTTGAGACAGAGCCATCCCTTTACAATTAGCCCAAGGTCTGCCCTTTTTAGCAGAAGAAGAAAGGACACTGTTGATTAATTTAGACAGAAAATAGTTTGCAGCCTATGAACCATTTCATAAATGACATGGAGGAAACTAATCACAGAAAATCCAGGAGCCTCAAAGACACGAGAATAGAGATGACAGGGTAATTAGTTTGGTTCCAGCCTGCAGAAAGTCCTGATGCTCTGCTATTAACCAGTGTGTAATGATGAGAGAGCTGGCATGTGATACCCTGAGACCTCGAGGTTTTGTTGGGAGGCGTGGGAGGAAAGACAGCCAACCTCTCCCCATGACTTGACAATGTTTGTCTCACCATCTGATATTTGACATAATGAGCAAAAGTAGTGTGCCCGTGTGTGTGTGCGCGCGCGAGTACTTGGTAGCGAGCGTGGTTGGGCAGGAGGTAATAAATGGGGGAAACAGAAACTAAGCGCGGCGTCTGGTGCCTGGCACTACAAGTCGCCCCGTCAACAATCCCTAATCACCGGCGACAGGCCCTATTAGAGGACACAGACTGAAATGTCCAGCCCTCACCAGATTCCCCTCTGAGTGCAAATCATTACTCTCCATGTGTTAAATAAAGAGATAGCTGTACCCCCTCGCTCGGTCAGCTATCTGCTCAGGTCATTAGCCAGTGTAAATATATAATGCTGTGACATTTAAGGGTTTTAAGGGATGGGGAACATTGTAAAAGCAAACTTCGGGTAATGAGGAAAAAGAGAAACCTTTAATGAAAATGATCAGATAAATCTATATTTTCCTGTTCAATAGAGAGCGAAGGAAACAAACTTGATCCACTGCTGAATAACCTTCAGAAATAACCATTATTATAATTACATTCTGTTTAAAGATCTGAAATGTATAATCAGATTCAAGGAAGGTCAAATAGGATTCCTTGCGTCACTGTCAGTATTTAATTTTTCAAATAAAGAGCCGTGGTCATTAATCACATCTTTGCATTCATTTTGTTTGTCACTTGTCATATCATTTGTGATAATTTAGTAATTATTGATTGATGGTGATTCATTAGGGGGAACAAGTTTTGTGTTTGGTTGCAAATCATGCAAGCGGCACGGCCGCGATCAGTACGGCCGACTTTCCGGGCTCATTTTAATATTTTAATGGTCAAAATGATGAGACCGCTTTTCATTTCAAACAATCTAAATGTTTTATTGCGTACATGGTTGCACGCAAGGTTGTCTGGACATTGTGTTGAGACTACAAATGACAAGCTGACTGTCAGGAATGCAGGCCAGACGTCACGGTGAACAAGTGTAGATCTCCACCAATTCATTACGGAAAAATGTAGTCCTGAATGCCAATGGGTTGATGCAATAAATGGCCATGAACACTATGGGTGGTTTGGGTGTGAAAGAGAGAGCATTTATATATTTCTGCGCATAGACCATGGCGCTTAAGCCATTCTGTCGTGTTTACTTCAGAGAAAACAGTTGTTTTTGCACAGACATGGTTCATGCTCGTCCAGGTTTTTTTTTCAAAGTGTCAGAAAACAACGTTCAAGCAAATAAAAGAGAGGGAGATAGCAAAAGAGACACAGAGGAAGAGGGGAAAAAAATATCATTGCCTTTCCCACACTTCTGGTTAAACTGGGCCTTAACAATCTGCACTCATCATACTGCTGATGGCGTGCAATTGTGGAAATGAAATTCTGAAAAAGGAAGATTTCCGTGGCCTGGAGAGGTAACGCAACGAATTTTCTCAGCATTGCAATAATGCAAAATGCTTCTTATTAAGGGTAAAAATCTGTTGACAGGCACAGAGATAATATAGATGACGTTATTCTAGCAGTCAGTGTGAGATGTAATGCCAGCGAGGTTATGTATATGTGCGCCTCAGTGTTGCATTTAGTTACATAAGGTGTCAGCTGCAATACCGTTATATATGCGTTTTTCTGGCTCGATACAGGCTCGGTGTCTAATAAGATGCCGTATACAGTGGGTGTTTTGGAGATATTTTTCACACTTCTGACTGATGGTGAAGATTCGCACTGCGCCTCACTAATACAGAAAGTGTGATCCCATTGCCCTGGCAGCATTACTCACAATGCCAGTATGGAATAAAAAAAAAAATCATAAAAACATTTGAATGACTCAGATCTGCTGATAAGTTGTGAATTTTCCATGAATCCAGTTTTTCACAGATTACATCCGGAATATGTGGGAAACATTTTTTCTGGCCTGAGGAGTATTTTATTTCCAAAGGAGATGATCGGTTCTTTGCTCCCCCCCCTCCTGCCGGCGCCAGCTGCACAGTGTTTTCCCCTCTCACCCACTGCTCCTGCAAGTCCTCTTATTTTATCTGGAGAGATTTTGGCCCAAGTTAATGCGCGCTGTTGAATGTGAGAGCTCCGTGGGTTGTGTATAAGTGGGTTTGGGAGCGATGATGACCAACCCCTGGCGCCAAAAAACACCTCAAACAACACGTATGATTCCAGAGACAGCCGGCTCTCCGACCACCTGTCAACTTAAAACCCATTAAAAACAAACAGAGCGGGCAGACATGCAGGGAGAATATTGACTTGTACCAGACCCAGGGGGATGCCGGGGTGAGAGAAGAATAGGAGAATGTCACAGAAACCTGAAGAGCGGAGACACGGGGTGTTTCTTTGGTTGTGTTGTGAGACTTTTCAAGACAAACAGCAATCACAATTTCTCCACGGTGAGAAAAAATGCCAGCAACCTGGAAGCCCCTCATAGTCATTACAGCTCGTTGTCGACTCATGTACATTACAGCCGAGGAATTTCGTCTATATCACCGCTGAGATGCCTCATCGCCGCCATATCTGCTCCGAGCAATTTAGAGGGACAAAAAGGGCAGGCTGTGTTAATTCCTAGAAGGTCCAAACTTTTAATTAGGACAAGCCACAAAACAACAACAACATCAACAATAGAATACAAAACAATAAAAGCCCGATTATCGTGAAGCCATACTCCGACTGCCAAGAACGCCATAAAACTAATTACTAACGTCTGACAGCAGATGGTTTGGGGGTGGCAAGTAATATTGGGAAGGTATATGTGCATCAGAGTGTCTGCGTGTGCATTTGTGTAAAAGGCAGCATTGTTGATTCCAAACCAAATGTTATTTGTAGCTCTCCAGAGTCCAGGTCTTTATTGCACCAACAATGCATTGGAGTGACAGAAAAGAAAAAATAGGATGACTGACAGTTTCTCTTTAGAATTCAATTAAGGGACTGGGCTGCCGGTATGCTCAGCCAACTCTAACAAGAAACACTTTTTCTGTGTTTTTGGATGAGAGATAAGAGAACAGACTCATAGAGGGCCTACAGAACGGGATGCACTTATGAGTTTTGCAGTCGACAGCCCTACGAGCTTCACCAGTCGGTCTTGTCCAGTACATAATGGAAGCTTGAAAAACCCATTGTCTCTGTGGGTGCATCAACACTAAAGCAACCCTCTACCCCAATTTTCACTGCCTTGCTGTAGGGCTGCAAAGTTTTTCACTCGCCTTCCATTCAGAAGTTTGATATGACAATAAAAGCAAAATCAGTTCGGAAATCGCTTCCTCCTTCCCCGTTATTTACATCCAAAAAGAAAGTCAGTTCACCGGTCTCTCATATTTTCTCTTCCATTGCAAAACAAAAACTCAGCTGCCTAGTTTATCCACAAACCGCTCGATTTGATTTTTAATTTTTAATTTTTATGAAATTTTTATCGCTTTTACTCTGGTGTTGCGGAAGATGGCTATTATTGCCATTTCGACCTTGTACTTGCAATTTGTTTGCGGTCCAAGTTACAGCGGCGGGGAAAGTTGCAGGAAGGTCAGTTATCTCACGTAACGTGTCAATAAAGAGGGCTGGAACAAGCAAACATTGTTCGGTCAAAGCAAACATCCTTGGACTGAATGCTAACTGACGTAAAACACTTCTCTCTCTACAGTACGTCAAACTATTAAGTCCTGACCACTCGACCCCGGGAACTGTTTTCTGATGGAGGAACGTGCTTGTGTATCACAGAGTGAACTAACAGCACATTGACAGGTCAACAGCCATGTTGACTAAGCTGGTGTATCACTTAGATTAATGCTGTAAAGATTATATCTATCTAGCCTTTTAACATGTGCATCTGTATTTGTTCCATATATGGGCACATATGGGCTGTTTGTAGGTTGGCATAGGGCCCTGCTTATTGAGTTTCAGGACTGATCGCTCAGGGCCATTTAAAACGCTGAACCTGGAACATGTTGAGGACACCACTTTATATTCCTGAAAGCATCATGGCTGCTTTCCAAAAGCACTGGAATAAATGTAATTAACAATTATGGTCTGCCCTGCTTGACATCTCATTATTTGAGCTTTCCTGATGTCCTTTGCCTTTCCTGCCTGCATCTCTTTCTCTGTGCGACGGAAATGTATTAGCCAGTCAAAACACACAATGACAGCCGGTAGGTGAGACAGACAGCAGTCTAAGGGGATGCTCGTGTTTAAGTACATTTTTGGCTTGGGCTTCAAAAAGGTGGGTTGAAAGAACTTTCAGCAAACAAGCGGATTAGAAAATCCATTTGTGAGCACTGACACTGTGCTGCCTGCTGATATTCTGACATAAAAAGAGTAGGCGGGTATGTGGTATGCACACATCAAACACACAGTCAAACGTGCCTGTCTGAGGCAAGCCATTAGGCCCAGGTGAAGTGGCTGATGGATGATATCTCTGTCTGTCTCGAATCATTCCCACCCAGCTTAGTCCATCGTGTGACTGGATGAGGTCTTGGAGAACTTCTCAAAGTCACAGAGTGAATTTACTGACTAACTCAACCAGCTGGCTTCTGAATATAGGGAAAGAATGACTTTCTTTTTTTTTTTCTCTCTGTTGTGCTGAAAATACTTAAACCTAAATCCGCAAAATGAGAACCTTTTAGAATCAACTGACCAAAAAAGAGGAAAAAACATAATTTTGTGAGTTGATTGATGAGAACCATGTAGACTCAACTATGAAGCCATCAAATTTCATTTTCTTTCTTTTTTTTTTTTGGAGTCAGTTGACTCTACACAGTCCTAACTTAGAGGTACCAATGTACTTTTCCTGTGTAACACACCTGTTTCTGTTTACATTCAAAACTACATTGTGTGTGTCCTCGAGCCCTGTTGAATGCATGTTGAATGAATTTTTAACCAAAGCCTTATTTTGGAATATTTTGAAAGTTTTTTACTTTGGCATATGTAGCATGTCGCCCTCATTCTCATGGGGTGCTGAAGGAACATGAAACAGGGATCTAGTCTTCCTAGTATACACTATAATACACTGGGTACATTTAAATCTATCCTTTACAATTCTGATTATTACAGCTTTAAAGTTTTTGCTGAACGTAATGATTCAGGCAATGTGGTATCTGCATGTAAAAAGTTCTCTTAGCTTTAATTTTTTTTATGTACTTTCTCACTTAATAGTCAAAGAAAATGATATTATGTAAGACAGCACACTAGAAAAGCTGGAGGACACTGTACTACCACAAAAATACACAACACGTACCCAAGCAAGAGCACCAAACTGTCGTCCTTTGATGAACACATCATCACAGGCCCGCTGATGTGAAGGCTAATCCACTGAGCTGCAAATCAAGAACAGCCTTGCCACTCACTCAGTGACCCTACGCCAAGATCAATGGAACAGCGGTTGATGTTGCCCATTGTCTGCCATGCGCATCAAAGAGAAATTATGCATGGCTGATGAAACACTTGCAAAATTAATTTTAAAAACACTTCATTGAGTCAACAGAAAGTAGACTACACTTGTATCATGGCCAAAGAGAAGGCACTCCAGACAAGTTCTGTCTTTGATTTTGGGCAATACCACTTAGAAACTAAATTATTCAGTCGTTGCTTTGGGAAAATGTGTGTCTTCAGTCTAAGAGAGGAGTGGGCCTTCAAAAGAGGACATGCACCATGGTGTGCTTAGCAGTTAGTGCAACATTTTTTTTATCCAGACAATAGTTAAGCAAAACCAATGCAAAGTGGTTGTGAGGAGTTAGAGGATGACAGTAGAAATTGCATTTCCTTTCACTGTCAAAACTCTATTATAGTCAGTAACTTTGTGCCATGTACTGTACTTCTTTGCAATGTGCTCCCTTAATTGGGTCAAATAAAGAGGACTCGAGATTGCATGAATCCTACAGATATTTCAGTGAGACTTTACAGTGAGATGCAGCATTAATTGCCAACAATGTCTTCATTATTTTGAAGAGATCAGTAGACAAAAACACAGTGAATGCAGTCTGATCCAAAACTTAAAAAAGCTATTGTTGGGAAGATAAGAGCATCACGAAATGTGTTTTGAAAGAGTTTCCATCAGTTCAAGTGTGAATTATAGAACAGAAGGCAATTCACATACAATCATACAGTGTTATTTGTGCTGCTGTGCTGCAAATTTATTTACCTGCAGTGCATCAGTGCAATTCTGCTGTAACATCTCAATGTTTGCAGCTTCTCGGGATGGACAAGGTGTAATAAGTGTGTGCTTGTGATCCCACATAGGTTTCTGCGACGAGTCTTTTCCCTCACTGCTCCAGGAATCGGCTAAGAGAGAAAAAGAAGCTACACTCAAAAGAGATCAATACAAGCCCTGACCAAAGTAAAATGGATGATATATCCGACCCCCCTGAAATTGTAGGAACAAAAGTCAGGGCTTTATCGGAGCATTTGTGCGCGCACATGCACAAAAAGAGAGAGCAAGGACAGACCTTCAGAGGTGGCATGCCGAGGGCACACAGGCCAAGCTCCATACTCAAGAAATGTTGTCGGCTGTCCTCTTTGTATGATTTTACATTGTAGTACACTTGCAACAGCTTGTAAGGACAGTACATGTCAGTCAATGAGCATGTAATAATAATAATAATGATCATAATAATAATCATTATCATCATGTCAAAGGAAAATCATTAAAAAAGCGGTTATTTTTTTTCTGTCATATGAATGCACTACATTGCTGCCAGTGTGAGTAGTTGTCTCTTTTGATTTAAACGGATGGAGCCTGTTCATGTACCTTTTATTACACATCCTCATTGTATTGATCAGGTGAAAATGTATAATTCCCCTGCACTGCTATGAGAGGGGAACCACTCAGGGGAGACTGTCCTATAATTAAGAACCTGCCCAAAACCATTAAACTACTGAGTAGATCAGACCTCTCCGGTTTGGTGTGCACAGTCTCCAATAGTCCATTACTTTGATCTACAGGTCACTGAGGAACAAAGCTCAATATGGAGGCTTAGATGGTGTTATGAGCTATATCAAGATGAGTTCGTGTCGAGTGGAAAACCATGACTTTTCTATATCAACTGTAATTTCTCAATACGATGGAAAAAGGAGATAAAATAGCTTAAGACTGTCACAGTGCATCAATTCGGTAATACAGCTGAGCAGCTGGATGGTGACGGAATACATGAATAGGAAGCCCCAACTCCAAACAGCTCCATCTAAATCCCCATAAAAAGATAACTGCATTCCATCACATTTAAATTTCAGTGAGGTATTTGCTGATGGGGTGCCATACTTCAAACGATAAACCGAGGCGCTTGTACAGTGAGGACGTATTGGCAGTTCACTGGAAGCCAAATCAAAAATTTATCATTAACTTTTACCATGAGTGTACAAAAAACGCAGCATCAAATTTCCAGCATTAAAGCCTGAAAACATCAACACATTGCCAAAACATCCAAGCTGCATTAAGCATACTAAATTGTGCAGCTTTAGCCCCGTTTGCAAGTGATAATTGCAGGACTGTCTGTCTTCAGCTGCAGCAAAAACTGACAGATGACACCTAGCAGGGCGTTGTAGGACTGGACAGTATCTGTACTTATTACACGTGCATAAGCGAGGCTTGTTTGTATCTCTGTATGTCACTCTTGTGCATAACTTACCCTGTTCTGATCCCCACAGATTCAATCTGAGCAGGTATTTGCATAGTTAGACAGAAACCAGCATTGTAGTATGTTTCCAGCATCTCATGACACCTTGCAGGAAGTGTTTTAACAATGTCTTTGAGTCCTCTGTGTTTTTTGTTGTTGTTGTTGAGCTCATCATGAATTCCAATATGTCTGTTTTAGTGTATGTTTACTGGATAATAGCATCCTTGCTGATCACGGTCTACTGGATGCAATTTATGTGAGGATGCTCTAGAAATACCCAAATGACTGACTTAAAAAAAATGCTCGCTAATTTCTTTTACATTACATTTGGCATCTAAAAAGTCTTATAGGTACATCGTGTAATACATGAATCAGACAGATAAAATTACATGTACCATCAAATAAATGGTCTTACAAGGAAACTTCCTATCACTTTGGTGATAGGGCTGTCCCTTATTGTTAGGAACCTATTTTTGCCCATAGATTATATTGATTTAGACAGTCTAACAAGGAAACATGACTAGCATGGAATTGTTTCTATAATGCCTTATGGAAAAAATTGAAAAAAACCATAACATAATCATACAGTTTCAGCTAGCTAACACCAAATTAATGCTGATTGTTACTTCTAGCCAAAGTAGCCAAAGTATTCAGCTCACTGCCCAGTCTTATGGGATATCCTATACACAGATCGAACCACTTGATGTTTCTTTAATATTTTGCCAAATCAAGGAACTTAACTAGGAGGTGTCCTACTGTAAAGAGACAATCCTAAGCAGCCATTTCTTTCTAAAATGCTACCTAACTGGACAGTATTGCTGCAAATGAGACAGACCCAAAGTGTCATTGAGTGATTCGTGTGACCATGCAACATTTTAAAGAATCTATCCATACCAACAGCAATTCATATATCTGTGTACATGTGTATACTGTAACTGCCTGTAACTGCTATTATGTGTTCATCAGTTGGTTTCCACGTGGAATTCAGTTAGAATGTGCACAAGTGATATGTCTCTGTAATTACTGAAGTCCAAAGAAACCTTCTTGGCCTTGTGCACAACAGCACCATTCTAATGTCTGATTTCAATGGTCTTCACACACAGGTATGTGGTAAATGATGGCTGGCTGCAGACTTCCCCACAGAAAGAAAAGCCCTGAACACAATGAATTTGCAGGAACCCTTGTGTGCTCATTAACTTACATTTCAAGGTGAATTCATCTCAATCAGCCAGCGAGAAACCCATAGCAGCCATAGCACATCTATTTCCAGTCTTTCTCTAACAAAATTTTAGTGTTACACTCTATCACATTTTTTTGCTGAAAAATGAAAGAATGCACATTGATCACTTCTGTCTCCTGTTAGACATCTGCAAAATGTACTACTCCTCCGTGATTAAACAGAAAGCTGGTTTACAGTTTTATGTTTTTTAATGTGAAATATTTGGAGAGAGGTGTGAGTAGGCAGTTCTTCTCCAAATATGTAAGTCTTGTTTGAATACTCAATATTCCTTCATTTAGGAAATTAAACCACATCATTTATTAGGTGAATAGATTTACCACGTCAGGTGTACAACAATATCTTTTTCATGATAGCTCCCTCCAGATCCCTGCTGTCATTGCCTTTGACAACAGCACTGGTATCCACAACATTTCAGCTGGAGAACATATTTTTTTTGCAGCACCTTTATCAGTAGTGTTCAGCGACAGTTTGACACCAAAAGATACTTTGTTTCTCTTTTTAACAAGTCCTTATTCTCCCATCAGCCTACTGTGTTTGTTTTCCCTGTCAGAATGGCTTTGATGGTAATCGTGCTCAACTAAATTTAGGCATCAGAAAAATGCTTTGCTGTGCCTTTGAATAAGCTGCATATGCTCATTATATCCAATAAACAATGGAAGTGAATATCTCTTATCTCCAGGGGTGGCCAATCTTTTCATTTGATGTTTAATCTGTTCCCGGCTACTGTGATGTCATATCAACCACAGTCAACTCCTTGGAAAAACAGTATTTTAGATATGATTTTTACTCAATAAAATGGGAGGTGATAATCACCATGACACAACTGCCACGCAATAATTACAAGCAGGGACCAAGTAGCATAGCCCACTGATTTGTTCATAATGCTTTCTATAGCCATTTTGTTGCCTTTGAATGCAATGCGAATCGTGTTTTGTGTGATATTTTCAAGAGTTAAATCGAAAACGCTTAGAGTCTGACATTTCTATTCTGTCTGTAATTGCTTAAAAAAAAACCTTTTTGACATGTTTATGTTATATAATTGTTGCCTTTTAAATGAGTTAAATACCCAGACCATTCTTGAGCATCTTTTCATACTATTTTTCTGCTGATTCGACTACTGTGCTAATCACTGTTGGCATAACTTTTTTATTTATATCCAAAAAAAAAAAAAAAAATGATTGTGCTTCCTGGGGCTTCTAAATTGTATTTTCTAGTTTATATTAAGCACCCACTATGTCATTACACACTACCCCACTCTAAGAGTATACTTTGACAGACTGTTTATTTGGCTTGTACTCCCCCACTGCCATCAAACTGAGCTAAAACATGTGACTGTTAGTGGGAGCAGCGCCAGATAAGGGAGGATTCATCACTGCCGTTACACAGGTCCAACTCTCCTCCCTGATGTCCAAGGCGTCATGGTTAAGGCACCCTGGGCCAGGCCTTTTGAGATATCTCAGGGTGCTGGCATACAGTGAAACTGAGGACTTGCCAGCACCATGGTGAAATCTCATATGTCACTGAAGTAGTTTCAGCCAGGGCTTAAGTGAACCCTGAAACAAAACTCAGGGCAGAGGGGTGAGCGTGTGTAATATTTATTCAGTGTATCAGACTGAGATTACCTCAGACTTGTTTGTTTCATTATGCCTAGAGGTTCCACCGTCTCTGGGAAAGAGAGTGCAAAGTGAGATTACTATCAAACATTGGAATCTGGAGCTTGTGAATACAACAATACAGCACAGTGTAAATATATACTACAAAGAGAATATGCCTTTATCTTTTACAGTTTTATTCCACTTTTCAGTTGTGGTGAAGGTTGAAAGGTGTTCAGGTTTTCAGAATGGAAAATGTTATCTGTTTTAGCCTACAAAGTATAATTGGTTGTTTCTAATGGGGACTTGTGAAGTCCAACTCCAACTAATATTGTATGTTGACCAACTAAAACCACTGAGGGAAACAGCCTCCGAGAGGTCTGCTGTGCAGTAAAGTCAATATGGCTTAGCATGAGATTAGCTCTTGCCTGAAATGTCTTTGCATGACCTTGGAAGCATATTTGAATTATGCTATAGGCATTCCCTCCCTACACAGGACTCTTATTTAGTGCTGTATCTTCAGGCAGCCCCATAGGCTGCAACAGGCGAAGGGAGGTCAAAGAACAGGCTGCCCTGCTTCTTGTTTGTGGCATGACATGATTCACTGGGAGGCCCTGCTGAGAAATTTCAGCTTGTGAGTGAGTTTCACTCAGCAGAGACAGAGCAAACATCATTACCCAACATTATCGCTCTCTTTCTGATAACCTGTGTTGTAGTCTGCACGGACTTGCACATCACCTTTTCATCAGATAAACAGAGTTAACTTGATTCAGCAGATCCGGTGTGTGCCTTTGACTCAGGCTTTCATAATGTCTCCATTTGACGACCACACATAATCTGCCTTGCACAAATATAGGGAGACGTTATAATAGAGGTCCATTAGCAAATCAGGGGTGATTATTGAAAGCAATGATGTAAGCTGCAACAACAGTATGCAGATTCACTGCTCAATTTGATAGTGTGCCAGCATTAGTGACATCCCATTTACCAGAGCAGTAGGTAGGAGGAAAACAAAACAAGCACAGACCTCAGAATGCTCCAACAAGACAGAATCATCAACACAGTCTATCAGCATCTTCATATCAGCCACATTTCTAACAAGAGATAAAGTCATTCGGCTTACAAATGTGGAAAACTAGTTTGTCATTCTTACTTCAACCTGTACAGCTCTGCTCCTGTTGCAAACAGAGACAGATTAGTTTTGTGTCTGGGAGTTGAAGGTACACTATGCAGCGTTGCTGAGGGTTAATTAAGGTGAGAATAGGTTGGACACACTGAACGAAGAGTAGACGAAAGATGTGGAAATACGCCCCGTTCATGTGGTGCGTCGGGTTTCGTGTATATTCCAGTTTCCCAGCAAGTGCACATGAACACCAAGTCGAGCAATTCAAGATGTAACATAAACTGACCCAGTTATGATGTTTCAAAGTGTTTTTTTTTTCTTTGAATGGCAAGAAATTTGATCTGACAATACCTCAGTGAGCCACAGCTAGAAATATAAAACATAAAGACATTTTTTGATATATAGTGTGTAGTCCCCAAATGATTTGCTTTCCACAAATGAAATATCCATGCTTGTTGGCTAAAGCTAGCCTTGTTGTCATTGGCTGGTTAAGCTAATGATGTTTCTGCTTTGAAGTTCTGAAGCACATGAATCCAATTTCATTTTTGCACCAAACTCCACAAAACTTGAAGAGGGAGCTTCTGAACCATCCAATGAGGGCATGAATGTGGCATAAGCATGGAATCTATCAGAGACTCTGGTTGATGATGAGAACCGCGTAGACTCAAATTACACGGTTATTTCAAGTGTTCTGTCAGATCATTCAGTCCTAACTTAAAGAGACCCTTTGAATTTTTGCGTTTTGCACCTTTAAAAGGAGGTCAGTAGACATTGGAGTGGGTTGAGGATTGCTGTAAAGCTGATAAATCAATACTCCTGACAACTAATTTGTTGAAGTACTTCAGTCCTAACACCCCTCTGCTAAATGATAGATGCTAATGCTAATGCTAATGCTAAACGATGGTTGTAGAAGATTTGCATTCATAACTTTTCCTCAAACGCTGGTCCACTTAATTAGGTGGAATGTGAGGAATAACATTTCAGAGACCTCAAAAGACCCACAAAACAGAAAATAAAATGTTACATTGACATTTTCACTAACAATGAAATTAATAATATAGTTCTCAAAGAAGTTAACGCACCATAGCGTAAGACCATAGCGAGCTTTCTGTGTTAAGTCAAGTGTGTATGCTGCAGCGGCTGGCCTTTGTCTTTCTGACTGCACTGCATTTATCCATTTTAATGCCACTGCGTATTTGCTAATACATTACTTAAGCCTGCCTCAGCCGTTTCACAAAGACCCTGGTCCACAACTGGAAAAAAAAAATGAATTGAGACTGCACTAGAAAAGAGCTCCTGCGCTTAGCATCAACAGATCTATCAAGACAAGAAATTATTCTTGTAATTATTGAGTGGCTCTATGCCAATACACACAGCGCACGACGTCTCTGCTGGCAGGATTAATGTGATCATAAACATGAAGATGGTCCATGAAGGACACTGGTAGGATAAGTCTGTTAAACATGTCACTATTCACATAAGAAATCTAATTAGCCATTATCAGATAACACATTTTTCCTATTTTGCGTGCAGCGGGATATTCTCGTGTTGGATTGTCCTCTCAAATCTTTCAGTGGGGATATAAATTGAATTAACATTGTAATATTGTAAGGGACAATTTCCAGCATCCAATTAAGAATTTTTTTTTCTCAGCACCAGTGTTGAAGTGAACGCTTATGATGGAACACGTCTCAACTGTCTGATGCGTTTTAGAAGCACTAGAGACACACTAACGCTGATGCATGACAGCAGAATAACACACACTGGGAGGAATGCATTTTGGCAATAGATGTGGACATGTTGCAAATCTTCAGCCATGTTTTTTGGCTTATTTTATCACAATTCTCAGTGAAGGTTGGTAAAGGACAATAAAGCTGTCCAGCTGGTTGGCTCAGAGCTTTGGCAGGCCCCAGATGATGACAGGGAGTCACAAAGTTGCTGTTCTGCTCTGCCTGCCTGACTAAGAGGCATCCACTCATCACTGCGCTTCAACAGGAAATCATAAAAAAAAACGGGTTTGTAAAATATTTTAAGGGGATAAACCATCAGAATTAACATGTCTTTGATGTAAATCATTTGGCTCCAATAAAACACTGGTAACTTGAGGAGGTGAAACTCCGCATCCTGCTCCACCCTACCAACATACTGCATGATATCCAATGTGACAAGTGGATGCCAGAGGGGAGAATGGATGTCAGACGCTTGTTCCAAGTTCATACTGTGGATGACTGGGGTCTGATAAGCAGAAGAGCTTATAGCTTTGATCCCATTGTTGCTGTGTAACATGGAGGCACACTATGTTAGTTCGAATCGTGCCGTTTTGAATATCAAAATAAGCAGATGTGCTCTCAGTTTGTGTTTATGTGCTGGAGCTTGTCAATCCCAAAGAAACTGAAAATGCCAGTAATGGAATGGGAGATGATGCAGATCGGGAGCTTGCTTCCAACTGGTTCCGAGTGAGTAGCTTGAAACCTAGATAAAATGGTTTGGATACGCCGGCTCTTCCTCTCTTGAACAGCGGAGGCCCATCAGAGTGAACAGTCTCATCTGCCGGCCGCCTCTCTCCACCTCACTGTCACCTTGCTTAGCCTGATCCGCCTATCTTCACCAGGCTAATGCGGGATGACACTTTGTCACCAGAATCCTAAACTCTACCTACTATACAATTTGTCATTGCAGTCAGGAATCCATGACATTCATAAGAGCTTCTCTGTCAGTATCCATTTCAGTCTTATTTTAAGAGGTCTGAGGCCTGGCATTCCCACCAACAGATGCTCAAACAGTGCCCCCGAGGTTCATTGCTGTTGAGTAAGCCAGAGTGCCCATGGCCCTGACTAACAGCTGGTCACATCCTTACATAATGTCTACATTTCCTCTACATATTTAACTTTCCTCCCTGATTAAAATTTTATTTTGAAAAATGATCTTTGCACGCTTGCAAGAAAGACACTTCTGTACAGGGCTGTCTGGGCAATATGGACAAAATCAAACAATACAATATCTTTGACCAAATACCTTGATATTGATATTGTGACAATTGCAACAGAAATGGCATCACTTTACTGTAATGCAGTCTTTAAAAGCAAGAAAAGATAACATTTATGCCATGTGATATCTAGTCTTATATCATGTCGATACAATGTTGATATATCCCCCAGCCCTACTTCTACAATAATAATAATGACATTAATCATTAACATAATTTAAATCATACAAATGGATTTCCCTCATACATCCCTGATTCTCAGTGTATGTATTACTGACCCAATCAGCGAAACCTTGCAGCAACCTCACATCAAGGTGATGTCTGTCCAACGGGGCCCCAAAGGAAGACCTGAAATGAGGGCTTAATGATGCATTTATGAGAGGTAATTTTTTGACTCTGAAGGAAACAGATTAAATCAGGTAAAAGGGCATTAATGTTTGGGCTCTTGACCTCGGCATCACTCTACTAACACCAACTGTACTGTACTTTGTGTGAGAAACATGAGGAGAGGCATGAATAAATAAAGTTGGAAAGGCATTAATTGAAGGTTGATATAACCTTTTCATGTGTAGGGTTGGGTAATCTATCTTAATGCAGAGGGGGCAATGCTCTGTTAACCTTCTCAGGTTAGATCACATCTAATATATCTGCTCTTTTGCGGCCTGCCTGCATTAGAAAAGCAAAGTAATGAAGTGAACGTGGAACCTAATTAAAAGTTGACTATGAATCTGTATGTCAAAAGGTCAGCAATCTGTCTTACTGTATACTGGGCCTCGCAAAATTAACCCTGTCAAGTTAGATTAGGTTAAAAATAATCGTGACATATAAAGAAACGTGAAAATAACCAACTGCTCGATGAAATCAATGCGGCTTTTAAAAGGTGAAGCTGTAACCCTCTGTAAGTTACTGCTTCCCACGGTGAAGCCTGGCAAAGTGATTAATGTTTCTATTTTTAGATCATTTTCCCGCTTTACTTTATTTATTTCTTTATTTTTTTAATGGAGAAGGCAGACAGCAGCTCTGCCAACAGAAATACTTTGTCAGCAACTTGATTGCATTTACATGGTAGAGTGGAGCCAAAGCTGGAGCAAATTAGAGAGCTGAGCCACGGGCTCTGCAGAAACAACACTGGCACTACAAGAAACGCCATGCGAGGAGACTTTTCAAAATCAACACCTCAGGAATCTTGCTTTTTTTTTTTTTTTTTGCTTTTTTGCTAAACATGCCCTGAAATTAATACCACTCACCCTGATTGTTTTACACAGCATTTTTCCTTCCATCTCTGCTCTTTCATTTCAGTACTCAAGCCAATCTCCCTCTATCCTAAAAATACTGTAAGTGCTAAAGGGAAGAGAGAGCAGGATGACGAGAGCCGAAGCAGCAGATGCTCAGTGTTATATTCACACACAAGTGAGGAGAGGGCAAAGCAGCCTTGACAACCAGCTGAGTCTTAAAGGAAAAGTCCAACCGCGGACGCTGTGTCACTGCTAGCTATCGTCAGTTTGTGATGTTTAATGCAATCCAGGTGTTAGTTTGTGACTGTGTTCAAGTTTACATTTTTTTGGTTTCCCCCCTATTCCCTGCCTCGTCAACGTCTAGACAGCTCAACTTCAGCTAGTGATTTTCACAGTGTGGCATTCCACAACCTCCAGAGAACTTGTTGCTTTCAATAATGTGTATGGCAAGTCACTTTAACATTTATTAGTTGCTTTTGACTTTCCGTGAATAGCATTAACATTGATCTCTAACAACGCATTTTGACAAGTCATAATTACAGTGTTACTAGTCAGAATAACAATTCAAGATATCTGCAATTACAAACTGACTAGCAAGAATGGTAATTAGAGATATCTGTGATTCTTTTTTCACTAGTTGAAATGACAGCGTCTTAAATCTGAGTTGGAATCATGACCAGTTGCATCTGTTGTGCATTAGTCATCACTGCCTTGCAAACCATTCGATTCAGTGTGTCGATGAAAGAAATGGTGGTTTGTGTTTTATAGAAAACAATCAAAACAAATACCAAGCAGAGAAAGGGTTTTTAATCAAGGAATTTGTGGCGAACAAGAGCTTTGCTAGAGAGTTGTTGTAAAAATCTACAATGATTTCTAGATTTATTATCTCCGCACACACTTGAGGACCTAAAAAGAACTGCAAACTGCCAACCGTGCACTTGCTATATAGTGTCTGCTGTAAAAATGACATATCTTTTAGATGCCTACAGGTGCATTTTGACTAGACAGAATGACAATTCAGTAGATCTTCAAATGCATTTTGACTAGTCAGAATGAGATTAAAAGATATCTCCAAAATACGATATACGATAAGAACTCCAAATTGAGATACCTCCACTTTAGTTCATGATTCCAGTTCAGTATCTACAGCTGTATTATGACCAGTCATATCTTTGTCTTGGATATCAAAACAAAGAAAATTTAGATATCTTTAATTGTGAGAAATTATAGATATCTTTAACTGAAGTCATGGCTTGTCAGAATTAAAGTGGGTATATCTCAAATTTGAGTTAAGACTAGTGATAATTTTAATGAAGATATCTGCAATTCACATTGCAGAGCTGAATGAATTAGATATCTTAAACTAGAGGTTCCATACAAATTAATGGCAAAAGTCATTTCAATCTCACCAAAATGAAAATTAGAGATACAAAATGTAATTACAGATATATTAAATTAGCATTTTAACAAGTTAAAATGTATCGAGAGATATTGTAAATTAGCATTTTGACTAGCCATAAATGAATTACAGATATCTGTAATGTGAATCCAGTCTCACACTAATAAATATTAAAATGGTTTGTCATAACAGTGGGTGTATGGGCATATAAATATAGTCAGTTAGCCAACTAATTCTTGAACATTTGGACATTTCTATGACTGTGGCTACACCCTGTACTCAGAGCACATCTTCTGGCTGCATTGCATTCTGGTCTACCGAGGCCACTGTCTGCAGAGAAATTGATATCTGTGCCTCTTCTTGATGGATTTCTCACTGTATGACTGTTGAATGTTGGTGCAAAATGGTAGCTTCACATAGAAGCCTTTGCACTTTAATTCTAAAAGACTGACACCAAAACCTTACCTTTACCACTATTGCTTTAGATAGCTGAAAATTTTATGTTGTCAAATTCCATTGTAGCTGCACTGGAAATATCTCAATGACATCATGTCATCAACAATTGAGCAGTTGCCCACAGGAACAAGACACATATGGCACCAAGCAACATAATGAGCCAAGAAATGTAAGGTACATTTACAATGACTGCTTTTAAGAGTGTTAAAGTGTTTCACAGCGGAATTTGCCGTTAACCAGAGCAGTCACCAGCTGATCTTAATGTGTCTTCTAACATAACCTTCACATGTGATGAATCTGGCATGCATCGCTGTGCACACTATCAGGAGAGCCCATATTCACCAATTAGCTTATAAGCGGAATACTGATCGCAGATAATTCTGCTTCTGAAGTCATAGTGGAGCGTATATATAGTCATGTGACTTCCCCTGTGATTTCAGATTACGCTTCCTATGGATAAAAGATTCATCATTGCAAGCTCTGATATTTAGCAGGCTTCGAGATTTGGTCCAGGAATGCAGATTTGCCCATCATATCCACTGAATTTCAACAGTGTTTTAGAAATTCAACAAATCTAAGGTCCTGCAAACATCAACATTAATCAAGCACTACCAGCACAATTTTTTTAGTGCTTCTGGATCATAGCACCATGAACACAACAATTGTGTGAAGCTGATTCATGTAATATCCTCCTTTCTCTGGCCCCAGAGTCCCGCTGACACAGCAGCTGTGAGCAATGTGCATGTGCATGTGGGTGTGGGTGAGCGTGTGCATGCATGTGTGCATGCATGCGTGCGTGCATGCGTGTGTATGTGTGTGTGTGTGTATGTGTGTCTGTGCAGGTGGTAAGAGGGAGGGATAGCAATGCCTGTGAGCTGAATAACAAATCTAGCATACTGCACACCTGAGGAGCTGTCACTGTCATAATCAGCCGTTTATAATGCATGGCAGAGGGGGGACAGAAGTGGAGAAGAGGAAACGAGGACACAGTTGGTATCAAAGCTCTGTCTGTATTATATCTCTTTTTTCCTTATCCCCTCTATTGCTGTATGCAAAATCGAAAAGGTGAGGGTTTTCTCTTTTATCTTCCGCTCTCAGCTTGGATCTCCTTCAGGTTATTGCCTGGCTTTCTCTCAGCTACTGAGTCACAGTTGTCACATATGGAAAGCTGGAGAGCTAGCTTTACTTCCTCTCTCTCTCTCTCTCTCTCGCTCTCCCTCTTTGTCCTCCCTCCTTCTTCACGCCCCGTCTGGCCCAGCAGGTTTGTGTCCGGACACCTCCTCCAGAGAGCTCAAGGTGACACATGGTTGCTCAGGCACAGATGAGCGGCTGTGTCCTCGGGCCTCATGACACCAGCCAATTGGCCCCCTTGCTCTCTCCCTCTTCAGTCGGACAAGAGTCCCTGAACAGGGGTACAACCACCACCCCTAGAGCCTTTTGTTGTTTCAGTGAGACGCTAATCTACCGCTCTGTTGTGAGGGCTACTGGAGCGGCAGCTTGACTCAGTTCCAGCTCTCTGACACAATCATTCACAGCTCATTGTATAGGGAATGTTGCGGGAGTGGAGCAGGAAGAGTGCTGTTAGACAGCCTGGCTGATGTTTTTCTGCAGGGTCAGCAGAGACTTAGCCAAGCCAGCATCATGGAGGATAAATCAATGAAACCCAATTAGACACCAAGAAAAGCCAAGGTGAGAGAGGAATTGGGGTGGCGAAAAAAGCATAGAGTGAGACTAAAAACTGATCTTAAAGCTTCTCCTTCTGAGCAGCTTTTTGTGAAAACACCTGAGAGTGAATCCACCTCGCCACATGCGGGAAACTAGTGCAATGAAAGCCAGTCAGGGCAAAATCAAGCTATCACTGTATATACACGAAAAAAAAACAAAAAAACAGCAGAACCTGTGATGTTAACAACTACATTGAGATTACCATATTCAGAGACAGATTCGCTCCTGTGCTGTGGGTGGAGTGGCAAAGCATAATGTGGAACTGTAATGCTCTGTGTGTGGGAGCAGTGTGGGCTGTGTGGCAGAACTATGCATCACTCTGCTTAACTTTAACAAAATCAAACTCTGCGGACTATAAAGAGCATCTGACATCATCGTCAAAAGTATTTGGAGTTTTCGATACATTCAACTGGAAACGTCTGAAATAGTCGAACTGGAATCTGTTGAACTCCTACAATTACTGGTTCCTAGTTACCCTCTGATACTACAATCTTGCAGAATTCCCCAAGGGATAAAGAATGCAGTCATGTGTCCATGTGGAGGACGAGAGTAAAGGCAATATGTCTCATGATCACCTCCTGAGCGAGCCAAATGAGGCACCCTTCGCTCCAAGCAACCTGACACTAACATCTGCTGCTTTGGCCGCATATGCCCTTCTAAGTTGTCTAAACCCCGTCTGGTCTGTTTTAACTTTATTAGTTAAAGCCTTTGTCTGCGCTACACAAACTATTAGCGCCGCAGAAATAAGAGCAGAAACTTCAAAGAAAACAAAATACTTAGCACACATAATCCTTCCTCATTTTTTTGTGTAATCACATGTATCGTGTTTCTGGATACCCAGGACCTTGCTTTGCTAATTACTGAGCCCGAGGACAAGCCAACAGTGGTGCTCTCATGAATGTTAAGGTTGGGATGTGTGTTTCTGTGTGCAGTGTAAGACTGCATCTCTACAAACAGCACTTTACATGCAGTGCATGGTACTGAGAATATTTCTTTGGTGGTGTTTTTCTCTTTAGCAAGTGCATGATTCATTTCAAAGATGAGGAATTTTTATTTATTTATTTATTTATTTTGAATTGATGTGAAAAATGATAATTACCTCATGCATATGATAACCTGCTGGTTGTTAATGAGCTGTTGAGAATAGCAATATGTACCAGATAATAATCCTGCGCATGTTGATAATAAGGGGGGCAAAAAAAAGAAAGAAAAGAAACAGATACTACTATAGTAGTCATAGGCAAGTGCATTAGAATAGGTGCTGAGGCAATTTCCATTTATTAGCATCACATTTTTAATCTCATTAATAGATATTGTGTGTTAAATCACCAATACTGTCTGCTCTAATGATATTACATTGATTAAAAATAGAAGAAGTCCTGTTATTGTGACAGCTACCCCATTAAAAGTTTCCATTTACAATATTTAAATATACTATGTTTTAGGTAGGCTGGTTAATATGCCACCATATAAAACAAACTTAATATTTGATACAGTAATAAGGTCTTGTAGTTGCCTTTTATTGTATTTGTTCATCATGGTGGTTATCACTGCAGTGAATACCTTCTAGCTTTTTATACAATCTTCCAAACTCAGAGTGAGTCAGCCCCTTGCTCCTTTCTTAAGCCCCCGGTAATTATGAACACATGTATTTGTAATGAGGGTTGTGTGCTATTTCCGTGAAAGCAAGTTAATAAATATGAAAACATTAAGGCAACCAAAAAAATCAAGCGTTTGTTGCAGGAACCTCTAATCTCATTACCTCTGTGATTAAAAAAATGCCTCATTCCCTGTCTGCCTCCAAAATTAAGCTCTTGATAAGAAAGCCCAAAGTAAAGAGAGAGGCAGGCAGACTGGTGCATGATCATCATCGGCAGCAGCTTTCATATAAATCCATCCAGGCCCCTGTGTTCAGACAGGCTGATGGTCCAGCCCTAAATCAGACAGGCCAGGCTGTCATGGCCAGACAGCTTGTCTTATTGCAGATCAATAGTGATAAGGGGGAAATAGATTTCAGCTGCAAATATCAAAGATAGTGGAGAGGCACTCAAGTTGCAAAGAGCTCCACAGCAATGTATCTTTGAATGGTATGGTGAGAATATAGCACAGTGGGAGTGATGATGATGATGTGGTCAACTTTGTTTACCGCCGCGAGAACTGTTGAAGACTCGAGTGGGAAAATGAAAAAAAAAAAAAAATGCCAGAAATGCATCACTTTGAAAATAACAGTGTCCCTGGGATGAGACAGACTCGTCATCGAATCATCAAGGTGATTTTTTTATAGGCTTCATCGCTATGCAAATTTTGATTTTGCTGGGACGGTGGAGCTATTTTGGTGCAAATGATATGGAACATGACTGTTTATTACGTAAAAAAGCTGTGAATGAGGGAAAAAAAACAATATTTTAAACCATTCGAAATTGTGCACTTGTGCATGTGTATGCATGTGTATGCATGTGTATGCGCGTTCATGTGTGAATGTGTGTGCACTCAACTATCTGACCTGTGGTGTACAGAAGATCAGGCCATTAAAAAAAACCTTTCTAGCTTCACACTGAAACCTCAGACAACAACAGCACAGCCATTTATTATTTTCTCATTCAGTGTTGAAGGGGAGAGAAATAGAAACTTGTTCAAATGCTTTCCACCCCTCATCTTCTACTCTGGAGCACTGACTCATAGCAATCTGTGTAGTGAGCATTTCCAGACAAAAAAGAACAAATGACGCTCCTCTGGCATAGCCTACATAGTTATATATTTTTGGACCACAACTAAATAACTCAGTTCAATAGAATAAAACCATAATATTCAGTATTTGAGTTAATCGATGCATGTTGATGCATATGTTTTTATTCTGTGTTGCAATAGTGAATTGACAACAAAATAACTGGCACACAATGTTATAAAAAAAATGCATGGAATTGAGACAGTAGAAATTGAATTTTTTTTTTTGTGCTGCATGTGCCATTCAAAATCAATAGCCACACGGTTATTGCATCACTAAAAATGCTTGCCTCTCTCCTTGGGTTGCTCCGGAGTTCAACACAATTTGCTTTAATCACCCAATCAATCGCTATTAGATCTCTGTGCCACGCCAGCACACAGCAAGCAGATGTGGCCCCCAGCTACAACTACAATCCCTAAATTGGGGCAGACATTCACTTGTGTGAGCCCCTGCGACCCAGTGGAAGACGAGTGGGGACTGCCAGAGCCGGCGGAGCAACATCTTTCCTTTATTTGTCGACAATGTCTTTTCACAGGGAATTACAATGAGAACATTCAGCTGAAATGTTCATGCGTGGATTCGCATACAATCACTGAGTCACATCATCAGGTTACAATTTCATAATTTTTCCTTAACATAATGATTGCAATATGTTTGTCTGACCCATTTTTGCATTACCTTATGTATGAGGAGGATGACATGCAGAGATATAGCCAAAAAAATACCAGACACGACATATATACGCACACAGTATAGAGTGACACACATACACATGTGCATATACATGAATACACACAACTCTATTTGGCTCCATTGTTCAAATGGCATAAAAGATTGAATGAGCCGATTTGGCACGAGAGCAGAATAATCAGAGCATTACTGTGGCCCTTAGAGATTCTTTATTGAATGCATAACAATGAAGCTTGATTGGAATTGATAATGGCTTTGAAGGCTAGGTTGCTCCTTTCCACTCACTAATTTGTTCTAGAGCAACCTTTGACATGCATGGAATTGCCAATGGCTAACAAGGTAATTAGCCAACTGTTGAGAGGGGTCAAAATATGTGTGTTCATAGCAAAAAAAAAAAGAGGGCATTCTTTCTGACTGATTGAATGCTGGCTGAGGCTCACTGCCATTTTAAAGTCACGGATCTCTCGCTGTGTCAATTTATAATAGCAGTGCAGGGAATTCAGGGGAGGGTGTATGCAGAGCTGTGTGGCTGCATGTTGTCATTTATGTTCAGCCTTCAATAGAAATGACTGAGCTCTGCAGTCCGGCGTGTGGGTGTACTGAGCGACTGTGTGATATCCCTGTATCAACACAAAGTCAGCATGAAGAAGTGCCGTGGATGTGAAAGTGCTGCTGACCTCGTCCATTTTTCTTCCAATGCCATCAAGGCCACCATGCAGCAATGCTCCACGCTGCATCCAATTGTGCCCAGTGAAAGGTGTGGAATCAAAGGCTCCTCGGGGCCACCAGCGCTCGGACACCTGCGCTTAGGAGAGTCAACCGCCGTGTCAGCACGCCGGTCAACATGCATCATACGGCCGCCTCACACATGCCTGGCAAACAACGTTATCTCTCTGCACTCAGACACCGCAGCTCGGAGGATATATAATGGCCATACGCTGCACAGCGACCTTGATCGGGACACTCCATCAAAGCCCTGCATGTTAAATTCCTCTTCCGACCGCATGTCTTAAACCATGCCAATTTCATATGAAACAGGCCCGAGGAATTTGCTGCACACAGAGTTCTCAGGGGCTCAGATTGGTTTTTATCAAATATGAAACATGATATTGTTTGATTGAATGCACCAAGTCCTAATTGGATTCCCTCTAACGCCTCCTCCCCTCCCTGCATAGATGAGTACTGATGAAAGATAACCGCTTCTGCATTAATCAAAGAGATGGAGCATTTTGATCCCACTCTCAATTAGATTAGATTACATAAACTTAACAATTTGTAGAGAATGCAATATGAATTATCAACAGGTCACTCAGCTTGATCTCTTGCCCAATTTACTCATGACAAAACAACATGGAAAACTGTGCAATGAATCCCATTCCTTTGAACCAAAAAAATCGAGATGGTTTCCATGTTGTGCTTCCTCATGGCTGTGAGAGAAATTGAGCAATGAATTGATTTCATTATGTTACTATATAAGAACAACAGGCTGCCTAAGACCAGTCTGAGCCCCCGGATTCATTTTAACTAATGATCTGATCTCTAAATATTACACAACATGTATGATTACATGTGCAAATCATGTGGTTAGAGTTATGTGCTGTGACACTGTGCTATCCAATGATATGAGTAGCAGTCATTGTAGCATTACAACAGTTTTTTTATATTGTATGTCATGAGAACTCTCAGTGAGCAGTTCCAAAAACTATTTACCCCTGTCTCTTCCTGTGTACACTGAACCCGACGTCAAATGTGATAGTGGCTCCTTGTTTGTTCAGGATTACAACAGACTCTCTGGAGCGGATGGTTTGATTTGTAGGAGGACAGGAGCAGCATTGTACTCATCACATACTCCCTTGCACCTCAAAACACCAATAACTTGGAAAACATCAGATTACCCAGGAGGAGGTGAACCAAAAGTCAGCCGTTGTTTATTATTTGGAGAAGGAATAAGTATTTGCCAGTGTAACCAAACTGAAATATCTCTGTGCCACAGATTAGATCTATTCCACAGAGCTATCTCCAGATAGTTAATTAGGTGTCAACAGCACAACTGAGATAATTTAACCTTCATCAGGCTGTATCACATGAGAAGATAATGTAAGGGAATTATTCATTGCATATTTTAAGAGAACATGAAAAAAAAGGCTTTACTTAGGAATTCCAGGCTTAAGTGAGGATGAATGAATAGAATGCAAAAATTCTAAATTCCACACTGAGTGGGACATTTGTGAAACAGAATGGACTTATTAGAGAGAGAGAGAGAGAGAGAGAGAGAGAGAGAGAGAGAGAGAGACTCATTCTGAACATAAATATAAGCACGCATTAAGTGCCCATCAAATGACAATTAAAAATCCTGAAGATCAAATGTGTAGCAAACAATTATCTAAGGCCAATGTGATCAAAGTCCCCCATCTAATGATCAATAGCGCCTCTTTCTGCAGGAGACTCTGGGTTTCAGCAATACAGACTGAAACCTCAATTGCTGAAACCCATGACAGGGAGCATTTTCCTACATGAGTCTGTAGTTGTTCAGAATATAAAGAAAATTGAATAAAATTTTAAACAAATTGAATACATACGCACATGCATACAACAAGAATATACGCTACTAAATAAAAATCTGTCAAAATGTTTATGAACTCTGCCTCTATCGTAAAGGACTGACAATCCACTGTGAGTGTAACTGAATCCACGATTTACATTATGAAGAGGTTTGGATAAATTGTGGGCTATTCACGTACAGTAATGGCTCTTTTCACGATTTAGCTCTCTTTGCTCAATATTTCTGTTTGACAGCCTCACATCAATCAAGTGTGTGGGTAAGAAAGACAGGCCTGAGTGAAACTAAACAAGCAAATCACAACTGGTGACCTAAAACTGACGTTAAAGTGTAGGAAAATCAGTGCAGGGTGTAGATGTAACCTGAAATTGAACAACCCATAATGTAAATTAGTCATACAATTATTAGATAGACTGTAGGATAGGATAGATAGGATAGATGTATTATCTTTGGTTGGTCTGGGAAGTATGTAAGCTAATGTGATCAGGGGTGTAGTGGAGGGTAAAAACCCATAAACTCATTTTATCCACCTTTTTATTTGCAGGATAAAGTTTACCGACCTTTAAAGGTTGACTCTAGCTTATATTACACATCACAATAAATAGTACAGAACTGGTATAATGATTCATCATGACATCCTTCACTGAAAAGAGGTATAGTTCCATAACACATTTCAGAAGGACACTGCAAATACAGCCACATTTTGAAATATCACACAGCCACTACATCCAATATTAGGCCACAGAAAATCGATTAAAAAATACCATAAACTAAGATAAGGTCAGTGTAATGAGTGCAGACACACTGCAGGAGCCCCGGTGGGGACATTATGGGAATATTACAGTGTTCTTTTCGTTTGGGATGATCAACTTCTCGGGTAACAGAGGAGATCCGCTTCATCCCAGCAGTGAGTTGGCTCTATGACCAGTAGGGAGAGACAGTGAGATGGGCGGCTATCGCCTAGTGGCCGTTTTTTTTTTTTTTTTTTTTTTTTTTTTTGTTGGGGGGGGGGG